>WNWK01030681.1:0-23315 GCA_009830355.1 Cherax destructor
TTGGCAGAGAGCATGTATTGTTCCTTTGTATAAAGGCAAAGGGGACAAAAGAGAGTAAAAATTAGGGGGGAATAAGTCTTTGGGGAGTGTACCTGGTAAAGTGTATGGTAGAGTTGGGGGGACTATTTCCCAAAAAAAGTGGGCCTTAGAAAGGGGGATGTGTGATTCCCGTGATTGTTCAATATATTTATAAAAAAAATTGGGGGGGTTAAAAAAAAAAAAGAATCAAATACTAAGTGGGAGTTGTCACAGTTTTTTTTGCTGATGACATTGGTTTTGGGAGATTCTGAAGAGAAGTTGCAGAGGTTGGGGAAAAGGGAATTTTTGGGTGTGAAAAAAAAAAAAAAGGTAGCTTAGGGGAGGGTTTTTTAAAAAAACAGAACCTTTTAAAGGGGGGGCCTTTTTCCCCTAAAAGGCTATTGGTCTGAGGAATTGGACCTCTTGGTTTTTTTTCCTCAGACCAACCCCCCAAAACCCCCCCCCATCTTCCCAATCCCCCTTTCCCCCTTTCCCCCCTCCTCATCCCTCCCTTTTTTTCCTTCCCCCCTTTTTTACCCGGGAAAACTTCTTCCACAGGCATTCTATTCCCCCTAGGGGGGGGGAAGGGGGATACCGTGGTCCAATCCCATTCCGTTGAGGTTCTTGGAGGTGGTGTAGTTTGCCGTGGAATCTGGACGGGGGGAATATCCCGATCCTTTCCGGTCTCCCGGGAAAATTCCTTGGTATCTTTCGGGCGACGGGCATATCTCTGGGGGCCCCTTTTTCGGATTTCAGGGGTGGTGGCCGAAAGCGGTATGCTTTGGGATATCCGGCTGCCCACTTTTTGTCTGCCAAAGGTGGCTTTGAATGTGAGGTTGCTACCCCCGGATTGCTGGTTTACTGGCATGAAGGGTAGGGTATGGCACAGGTTCTATGCAGCATCTCCCTCTATTTGCAATTGAGGTCCCTCTTGGGCGGGGGGATTACGCCCCTTTCATTCCTCCCTAGGAGCTATTCCTCCACGTTCCTCTTTTTTTTTATTATTTTTTTTTTTTTTTATTTTTTTTTTACTTTTTTTTTTTGTTTTTTAAAAACAAAAAGAATGAAGTAATCTAACTATGGATCCCCTAATCCGTGAACCTACCCCCCCTTTTTATACCCTAGTTCTGACCCTACTTTCGTTAATGGACAACTCTTCGGACAACTCTAATCCCCCTTAACTTTGTTGGTCCTTTTCCCGTCCCTCTTCATTACGGGGATCGGGTCCCTTTCGATACGTCTGACCTTCGCTATTCTCTGACCTTCATTCCGGCTTCTCCCTTAACGAATTGCCTGCCCGTCCACGTCAGACCAACCCCAATCCGCACAAAACGACCACGACCCTTACATGATGATTCGACACTTCCTTCTCGTTCATCTCAGAACCGACCAGCTCGTCACACACTCCCTTTAAACTCTTTGTTTCATTACTCAATGGACAAAGTTTTTACTCTGCAGACGACTTCTCCTAATCCTATCTTTCAGACCATAGTATTGGTAAGGCTCTGCTATGCGATGTTGGTAAAGATATCTCATTTCAAGCTCTAAGAGCGGCACTTGCATCATCACAGTCCAGAATGCTGGCCAAGCTCATGATCTTTCTCTTCTTACGACCATAGATACTGTTCCTATCACTGTTAACAAGCATCATTCTCTCAATTCTTGTGGTGGTTCTGTCATTTTACCCACACCATTGTCCAACGGAATTTCCAGACATGTGGTGATGACATTTGGAGCAGCCTGAGCTCAAGAACTCCCTATCCAAAGTTGACACTTTTGTCCTCCCTGCCAATAAGCGAAGACGTTATCCTTGCAATATAGCTCGTTTAACATTTGACTGCTGTGAACTACCACCTTCGGTTTACATTGCAGGTCAACGTTTACAAGTTCGAAGGTGCCCCTACACCACAACAGTGTAGAAACTGCTGGCGTTTTGTCATCCAGTGAAATATTGCAGGTCCATGGCCGAATGCCCCGTCTGTGGTGCCGACGACCATGCCAGTCCTTCTTGTACCCTACCTCCCTCTAGCCTTAACTGTCATGTGGCACATCCATCGTACTCTCGCCGTTGTCAGGTTTACCTGAATGAGCGGGAAATCCTTTGTCTCAAAGAGGCAGAAGGTTTCTCATATGCTATGGCCATCTCTCATCTACGCCTACAAGGGAGACTTCTCCGTATTTCCTATTCTCGCATTGCTAAACGTCACCCCACTTCTGGGTTCCCAACTTCCTCGACTTCCTCTATGGTTACAACATCCTCCGTCACCCCTGTCTCGAATCCTTTTGCTGTTCTTGGCTCCGAGGTCCCTCCCTCGGCATCCTTCCTTTACTCATTCGCACAGTTCTGTGTCTACACGCCCTCATCCCCCACCTAAGTCTCAGCACCCCCTTCTTCTCATAAGTCTGGCAAAAAAATCCCTATTGCCGGGTTCTTCACCTCCGACTAATTCTGTAACATGTGTGGAGGTTCATCCTCCTCCTCATACAATATCTTCATTCCCTGTCCCTCTCAAGTTCCTTCCCTGACTGTCCCTCCCCAGGCCACTTCCACTCCTTTCCCCTCCCAAGCCCTTCGACATTTCCTCTTCCATCTCCTCGCCCTCTACTTTAGTACAGTCTATAGTCTCCCCGATGGTTGCTCTTTCTCCTTCCATTTCTAATGTTGTCCCACATTCTGCATCTTTGTCTTCCGAAAATCTGGAAGTTATCACAGAATTTATTGCAGAGTCTGGAACGTTGATGGACAACGCTCCACCTCCGGTTCCTTCTCCTCTTTTACCTCTGTCTACCCCTCCTTCTCTGATTACAGATGTTCCGCTGCCTCCACAGTGGACTTTTCTAACCCTAGTCCATAGATTCCCTCTCTTCGACTTATATCTTTCTCTCCATAAATCATGGCTTATTTGCAGTGGAATATTCGAGGCCTCAGGGGTAACCGGGGTGAACTTCAGGTGTTGCTCTCCCAGTTTTCCCTGTTGGTGTCTGTTTGCAAGAACCCAAATTACAATCCACTGTTATCAGGCCCTTTTCAGGCTATGATTTGTTATATTCATCGGATCCTTTTTCCGATGGAACCTTTAACGAAAGTGCTCTTCTTATACGCACTGGTGTTCCATACCTGTCAGCTCTATGTTCCTTCTTCCTTACATTACACCGCAGTCCGTATCCACTTGAATAAGTGGTATACACTCTGTTCTTTATATCTCTTCTCTTCGCGGGCATTGTCTATCCCAGAAATTTTGCACTGTGACTCCCGTGGCATTCAGATGGAAGCATTTCTTGCTTCTCTCCACCTCCATGTTTTAAATACGGGTACTCCTACCCATTTTGATCCTCGAACTCTTTTTTTTCTCCTGTATCCATCTCTCCATCTGCTCTTCCTCAATAGTTCTTGACTTCACCTGGTCTGTCCTCCTGGACTTACATGACAGCGATTATTTCCCAATCATCCTTAAGTCCCCTTCGTTTTTTCCACCTCCTCTTGCCCACCTTCAATTTGACCGGGCGAAATGGGACCTTTACGCCATCTTACTGCCTTTCATGAGGTTCCTTCCTCGTCCTCCAATGATGAGGTTTTACTTCTCTTTTCGTCCTCCAACTTCACAGCGGCTTCACATTCTATTCCCTCAAACCTCGGGCAAGCATTCTCAGAAGTGCGTGCCTTGGTGGTCTCCTGCTTGTGCTCGGGCAGTGCGTTTGAAACGTGCTGCATGGGGCAGGTATCGGTATAACAGAACCACAGAGAGACTCCTTGATTTTAAGCAGAAGAGAGCTATTGCTCGCCCTTTATACGTGACGCTAAACGCATTTGCTGGTGAGATTACGTTTCTACTGTCACTTCGGCTTCCTCGATGAGTGCAGTCTGGAAGAAAGTGCGAGTAAGTGGTAAATTCTCCCTGACCCGGCTCCTGTTCTTCAGGTTGCCGGTGTCGATATACACACCCTCTTGTCGTTGCCACTGAAATTGGTAATCATCTGATCCGCATTTCTCAGGGCTCCATCTATGCCCCTCGTGCCTTTCTTCTAAGTCTGCCAGCGAGTTAAAGCCCTTAGATTTTTCTTCTCTTAGAAGAATCTTATAATGTGCCTTTTACCCTTCAAGAACTGGAGGCAACATCTCTGCTTGCCGATCATCGGCAGCTGGGCCAGACGGCATACATATTCGTATGCTACAGCATTTACATCAGTCTGCTCTTACTGTCCTCTTACGACTCTATAATTTTATATAGTTGCAAGGAGTTCTTCCAAAGCTGTGAAGTCTGCTATTGTTCTCCTTTTCGCAAACCGGGTACTATGGGACGTGATACCTCCACTACCGTCCCATCGCTCTTACCAGTGCAGTTTGAAAGGTGATGGAACGTCTAGTTAATAGACGTTTGATGTGGTATTTAGAGACGCACAATAGTCTCTTCCCTAGTAACAGTAATACAGTGAGTAGGTCACAGTAACACAGTGAGTAGGTCACAGTAACACAGTGAGTAGGACACAGTAATAACAACTTTGCTAAACTTCAGGAAAAAAATTAATTAGTGGTTATAGAAACAGAAACCGTGTTTCTCCTGAGACTGAGGATCAAGTACAATCATCACCATTGCTTAATCATTGTAATCCTTCCAATACCTTGTTTCAACTTGCTAAGGAAGAAAGTGATTCCTCCAAATCCACTTCTACTCACGTCTGCTGTTTCTTGTAATGGACGAAGGTCACACTAGGTACCAGTGTGTTAAGCTACACAGACACAGATCCCAAACAAGATGATAGAGGAGATAAACCTGACGACCATTCTGAGCAGCAGTCTCTCTCAGAGCAGGAACTGCCTGGTGAAGCTGTGGCTTCTGTTTCCAGTGACAAACAGTCTGACGATCAGAGAAAAAGGAATGATCACAGAAGTACCTACATGCAGACGTAGTAGATAAAGCAATGACTCATTTCTATAGTCCCGCTAAAGTAGGTTTTAAAGATTCTCTAGCTAAGGATCAGAGTTATATTAATACCGAACCTTTTTCACTAGGATTCAGCAAGGAGTGTTATCTGTGTATGAGAGTACTAGTCTTAACAGTGATGCTACCATAGTCTTATGGGGTCATATCAACAAGGTCCCTCTATATAGTCTCTAGACGGAGTAATCATTATACTGTAAATCTGATTGTGGAATTACCCTATGAATTTCCTATGAAAGGCACAAAGTTGCTCATCGTGAATGATGTCAATGGTGCCAGGAAAATAGTTTGAGGTGGTCAGTCCCTTAGCCTCCGAAATATTTTCCCAAGGTTGATGGACTGATTACATCAACTTTCCCTCGCCACTACTCCTGCTGCCTAAAACATATTCTCCTCTTTATTTGACTGATGAAGCCCACAACGTAAGCGAAACGTTTCAACAATAAAGATACCCAGCTGTTATACACGTGTATTAATCATCAAGTTGTCGGTATTATTGTTATAATCAAAATTAAGAGCTAAACCAGCAGGGTCATACAGCACTGCAGGGTAGAGTTAGTAAGGTCGGTGAGGAGTGCTAAACCAGCAGGGTCATAAAGCATTGCAGGGTAGAGTTAGTAAGGTCGGTGAGGAGTTCTAAACCAGCAAGGTCATAAAGCACTGCAGGGTAGAGTTAGTAAGGTTGGTCAGGAGTGCTAAACCAGCAGGGTCATACAGCACTGCAGGGTAGAGTTAGTAAGGTCGGTGAGGAGTGCTAAACCAGCAGGGTCATACAACACTGCAGGGTAGAGTTAGTAAGGTCAGTGAGAAGTGCTAAAAGAAGTATAATCAAAGGTTGTGTAATAAATCTGCTGCTGTCAAATGTCAAAGAGGAATAACAAAAAAGGCACAATACCGTGACTGGAACAATACACACACAACCCGCACATATAAAAGAGAGGAGCTTACGACGACGTTTCGGCCTCATTGCAGTGCTCCTCTAGAATATGACTGTCTCCACTACTACTATTACTACTACTACCACTTCCACTACTTACTTCATTAGTACCCCACTCTCTGGTACCCTCCCTGTCTGCCTGCCTATAAATACCCCTTCCCCGTCTCTGTGGGTTAGTGTGACTTTGTAAATGGTCCAAGTCGGACCGAAACGTCGTCGTAAGCTCCTCTCTTTATGTGCGGTCTGTGTCAAAGGTGGGGCCGTCAGCGAGGAGAGAAGATAAAGTAAGAGTGTTAGAGCGGTGACGACGTCGGAGGTAAATTCTGCGTGCTGGCTGATAGACTGAACAGTTTAACAGAATATGTCAGACTGAGAGACGTGTGTGCCCAAAGTGAAGATGGTAAAGCGTAGTCTCTGAACCACGACAAATATGATTAGAAGACCAGGATCCTAAACTCGGCTTGAGAGAAGGTAATTTGTTATGAATCAATTCAGACTAACGTTGTTGCCAATAGTTGCGAAGGTGGCTAGAGATGACAGCAAAATAATCTGAGAATGGAATACATTATAAGAAACTGGAAGGTCATGTACCGCTGATAGGGCAGCAGAGTCTGCTTGATCGTTGCCCTGAACATCGACATGCACATGTACCCCATTAAGAAAACTATTTCTTTGTTTTTGCTGGAAATGCGGCGCGACCAAAGTTGATTACGAAGAACTAAAGGATGAGGCGAATTAAAGTTTTTGATAGTTTGTAAAACATTAAAGGAGTCCGAAACTACCATAAACGATGAGGTTGACCTGGACACAATACGGACAATTACAATAAGAATTATATACAGTTCAGCTGTGAAGATGCTAACTGAGTCTAATAAATTACCTCGTGCAACATTGTCCGGAAACACTTCTGCAAACCCAACACCGTCAGAGGATTTAGAACCATTGGTGTAAACTGCAATGAGAATGAGACCGAAAATGGTTCAGGAAAAGATTAGCGAGAAGCCACTGTACGTATTTGATCTTTCGCACAAGACAGCGGGGAAGAACAGACACGAACTGTCGGAACCTCACAAGAGGGAAAAGTAAGATTCTAGATGAACATACAAAGGAGTCAACTGAAGTGAAGCCAAAGGCGAGTAAAGAAGAGAAAAGGGACGGAGTAAACAGGAGCGACGAACAAATAATAGACGTCTAACCACACCACGGGGGAGGGGGGGTTCGAACCCGCGGTCAGAGAGTCTCAGAACTCCAGACCGTCGCGTAAGCCACTGGGGCAGCTAATCGTGTCATTACGATTTCGTGGGTCAAATAGACGTCTACTAACGTCCGTTACTATCCTGTATGTAGAAGGATCAACTTGTGGGTATTCTATACTCAAAAGAACATTAAGCTTATTTAAAAAAAAGGAAAACGAAATAATGTGGCACACTGACTTGTTTGTGGTCATAACAGACATTCTCAACTAATTTCAGAGAAATCTGTTTGGTTAATAACATTGATATATGTTAAATTCCACCACCTAACATCAAGTGAGTTTGTTGTGAAGAAAACACATCAGAAGTATAAGTTTAAAACTAACCACAATATTCTTTTTCTGTTATTTTCCAGAACCCAGAAAATTTGTGCCCACACCCTAACTCCATGAAAGGTTCCATCCACTTCATACTACACATCAGTCATTTCATACTACACATCAGTCACTTCATACTACACATCAGTCACTTCATACTACACATCAGTCACTTCATACTACACATCAGACACTTCATACTACACATCAGTCACTTCATACTACACATCAGTCACTTCATACTACACATCAGTCACTTCATACTGCACATCAGTCACTTCATACTACACATCAGTCACTTCATACTACACATCAGACACTTCATACTGCACATCAGTCACTTCATACTGCACATCAGTCACTTCATACTGCACATCAGTCACTTCATACTACACATCAGTCACTTCATACTACACATCAGACACTTCATACTGCACATCAGACACTTCATACTGCACATCAGTCACTTCATACTAGACATCAGTCACTTCATACTACACATCAGTCACTTCATACTACACATCAGTCACTTCATACTGCACATCAGTCACTTCATACTGCACATCAGTCACTTCATACTGCACATCAGTCACTTCATCTACACATCAGTCACTTCATACTCACATCAGTCACTTCATACTACACATCAGTCACTTCATACTGACATCAGTCACTTCATACTGCACATCAGTCACTTCATACTAACATCAGTCACTTCATACTACACATCAGTCACTTCATACTCACATCAGTCACTTCATACTACATCAGTCACTTCATACTCACATCAGTCACTTCATACTGCACATCAGTCACTTCATACTCACATCAGTCACTTCATACTGCACATCAGTCACTTCATACTGCACATCAGTCACTTCATACTACACATCAGTCACTTCATACTACCATCAGCACTTCATACTGCACATCAGTCACTTCATACTGCATCATCACTTCATACTACATCAGTCACTTCATACTGCATCAGTCACTTCATACTACACATCAGTCACTTCATACTACACATCAGTCACTTCATACTGCACATCAGCCACTTCATACTGCACATCAGTCACTTCATACTGCACATCAGTCACTTCATACTACACATCAGTCAGTCACTTCATACTATACATCAGTCACTTCATACTACACATCAGACACTTCATACTGCACATCAGTCACTTCATACTGCACATCAGTCACTTCATACTGCACATCAGTCACTTCATACTGCACATCAGTCACTTCATACTACACATCAGTCACTTCATACCATACATCAGTCACTTTATACTGCACATCAGTCACTTCATACTACACATCAGTCACTTCATACTACACATCAGACACTTCATACTACACATCAGACACTTCATACTACACATCAGACACTTCATACTACACATCAGACACTTCATACTACACATCAGTCACTTCATACTACACATCAGTCACTTCATACTACACATCAGACACTTCATACTGCACATCAGTCACTTCATACTACACATCAGTCACTTCATGCTACACATCAGACACTTCATACTGCACATCAGTCACTTCATACTGCACATCAGTCACTTCATACTGCACATCAGTCACTTAATACTACACATCAGTCACTTCATACTACACATCAGACACTTCATACTGCACATCAGACACTTCATACTGCACATCAGTCACTTCAGCCTACACACCAGTCACTTCATACTATACATCAGTCACTTCATACTACACATCAGTCCTTCATACTACACATCAGTCACTTCATACTGCACATCAGTCACTTCATACTGCACATCAGTCACTTCATACTGCACATCAGTCACTTCATACTACACATCAGTCAGTCACTTCATACTATACATCAGTCACTTCATACTACACATCAGTCACTTCATACTGCACATCAGTCACTTCATACTGCACATCAGTCACTTCATACTGCACATCAGTCACTTCATACTGCACATCAGTCACTTCATACTACACATCAGTCACTTCATACTATACATCAGTCACTTCATACTACACATCAGTCACTTCATACTACACATCAGTCACTTCATACTACACATCAGTCACTTCATACTATACATCAGTCACTTCATACTAAACATCAGTCACTTCATACTGCACATCAGTCACTTCATACTACACATCAGTCACTTCATACTGCACATCAGTCACTTCATACTGCACATCAGTCACTTCATACTACACATCAGTCACTTCATACTACACATCAGTCACTTCATACTACACATCAGTCACTTCATACTACACATCAGCCACTTCATACTATACATCAGTCACTTCATACTACACATCAGTCACTTCATACTGCACATCAGTCACTTCATACTGCACATCAGTCACTTCATACTGCACATCAGTCACTTCATACTGCACATCAGTCACTTCATACTACACATCAAGCGTCTATCTCGCAGCTGAGAGTTACAAGACCCTGTCAGGCTAGCAGTCTATCTCGCAGCTGAGAGTTACAAGACCCTGTCAGGCCAGCAGTCTATCTCGCAGTTAAGAGGTACAAGACCCGGTCAGGCCAGCAGTCTATCTCGCAGCTGAGAGTTACAAGACCCTGTCAGGCCAGCAGTCTATCTCGCAGCTGAGAGTTACAAGACCCTGTCAGGCCAGCAGTCTATCTCGCAGCTGAGAGTTACAAGACCCTGTCAGGCCAGCAGTCTATCTCGCAGCTGAGAGTTACAAGACCCTGTCAGGCCAGCAGTCTATCTCGCAGCTGAGAGTTACAAGACCCTGTCAGGCCAGCAGTCTATCTCGCAGCTGAGAGTTACAAGACCCTGTCAGGCCAGCAGTCTATCTCGCAGCTGAGAGTTACTAGACCCTGTCAGGCCAGCAGTCTATCTCGCAGCTGAGAGTTACAAGACCCTGTCAGGCCAGCAGTCTATCTCGCAGCTGAGAGTTACAAGACCCTGTCAGGCCAGGGTCTGTTTAAATTTGTAACAATAAAATAAAGCGACTCACTTGAGATAAACAGTTCAGATTATTATTATTAATCTACTAAAAAGATGAAATAAGAGAGACACTAAACTTTAATTTAATAAAATCTTATAGACATAAATGTACAGAAGGTATCTGTACATTTATGTCTGTCCAATAATAGGTTATAGTTATAAGAACAAAATGAAAGAAGGAACACTGAAGCAGGCCTACTGGCCCATGCGAGGCAGGTCCAAGTCTCCTACCGGCTTAAGCCAATGTCCTAACCTTGTCAGGTCAGATCAGGCCACATTCACTTAACCCTTTCAGCCCTGAATTATGGAAGGCATATCTGTTTGTTCTCATTTGTTGATATGTCCTTCCTGGGAAGCTAAGGAATACATTTATTCATGAAAATAATCATAATGAATATAATTTCCAAAAATATAATGGTGGGAACTTAGGGTCCCGCCAGGCTTTTTGACGACAAAATGTGGAGTTACAGGTGATAAAAATTTTAGTTAGAAAACAGAATTTTATTCAATTATACATTATATTTTTTACTATTTTCATTCAGTTAGATATAAAAAGAAAATATTTTCTTAATTGGTCTTTGAATATAAGACAAACTGAAGATAATTTCCCAATATGTAAATTTCATTTCATGATTATACATATTTTTTTTTTATTTTCAATAATCAGTGAAGTTCATAAAATAAATAAATTTCTATTATAAATATTTACTTCTATTGCAAGAAGTAAAAAAAATATAAAAAATAATGCTATCATTCTTTCATACTTAGTTTTACCAGAGCAGCAATCTAGATATGATACTCATGGAAACAATTCTTTGTTGCATTGCAGCATAGATGAATTCCACAATGACTACAAATTGATATTGGTCGTGATTCTACTCCTTTCTTGGAGCATACCTCACACCTTCCTTTCTTGTCAATAAATTTTGGCCAATGGATCCCAGTGTTGCTGAGCCTAACAGAAGTAGGTACACTGTAGTCAACTTTTCTTCGCTTGGGAGCTCCTTGGGATCGACGATTTGTTGCAAATGCTACAAGTCCTTGTGCCAGTTCTCTTCGGAATTCTAACAGTGAGAGAGATGAATAAGTTTCATGGTACACAACATATGCATTAACGATACTCATGTCAAGAAGACCAAAAAAAATTCTATGCCACCATTTCTTGCTCTTTCTGTTTGTACCATACAGCTGTCGTAGCATATCATGCTTATCCACTCCTCCCATGTTTTCATTGTAATCCTTTACCACTTGGGGGCAAGTGATTACTGTCTTAGTTCCATTTTTACTGTCCTCTTCACAGTTGTTGTTGTAACTCCATGATAGTTGGATGCTATGTGAACTGCTTTACTGTCCATCCACTTATACACAGTTATTCCATTATGTGTGGACCTATAGTCAAAGTCTCCTCTTTTTAGCTTCTTGTCATTTTCTAAAGGAGGAAATCCTTTCTTGTGGGCCTGATTGTGCCCGCTTGAACACTGACTCCTTGCAAGGTCTCTAGAGAGGGAAAGAAGTAAAGTAGTTATCAAAGAAAATTTTGTGATTTTTGCCATGGAGATAATTAGTCAGTTTGAGAACTACTTCTCCGCCTAATCCTACTTCTTTCCTTATGATGGGATCTTTGTCTTCTCCTTTACCTGTGTATATAGAAAAGTTGAAAATATATCCAGCAGTATCAGCAATACACCACAATTTGTATCCTCTCTTGATTGGCTTCATAGGATTATACTGTTTGAAAGTACATCTTCCCTTGAAGCGAATCATTGATTCATCAACACTGAGATACTCTCCTGGAGATCTGATGTCTCGGAATTTGTTATTCAAGCTATCAATGAGTGGTCTTAGTTTGTATAATTTGTCTTTTCTATTTGGGTCCATTTTAGTGTTATCATTCAAATGTAACTTACTGAGAATGGTAAGAAACCTATCACGTGTCATAGCTTCTTGAATAGGTCTGACACCCATATCATCTGATGTAGACCAATAATGGCGCAGGGATGGTAGTCGGTTGTAGCCCATTATGATGTTGATTCCTAGAAAAACATAAAGTTCATCTTTTGTTACTGTAATTATTTTGCCTTTTGAATACTATAAAGGTTGGTCTGGTAAACAATTGCATTGGTAATATTCTCGTCAAAGAAAGAGAAAGGCATGAAGTGCAGAAGAAGCTGCTGCTTCGTTTCTTGACTTTGCTTGAAACAATGTATTCTGAGCAGGTTCAGGTTTCTTTCTCCAACGTCTTCTTGAGTGATGTCCTTGGCCACTTGTAGATGGAGGTTCCTGATCACTTGACGAAGGGAGTTCCTGATCATTTGTACTAATGAAGGTTGCTCCTGGTCAGTAGTAATGGAACTTCCAGGTTCATTGCTATCATGAGTATCATTATTGCCAATATAGATGACACACTGATCTCTGACTTCACACTCACATGAGGAACCTTGAGCCTGAGCTAATGGATCAGATGTTACTTGGGTAGAAAGGGGTGGGTCATCTTCAAAGTCACTGTCTATATCACATTCTACTTCAGTGTCAGTGTCATAATCTGAAGGTATTTCTTCCAAAATCTTAAGAATACTTTCTTCATCTAAACCTCGTCTGTATGAAGACATATCTGAAATATAGAAAATCTTCAGTGCCCATAATTTGATATATCATCTGCAATATTCTATACCAATAAAGTCAGAATTTCATTTTGTAACTCAACTACTGGTCGTGCATGTGTTATTTATTCAAGATTTGCCACTATGATTACTGGATGACTAACTATAACATTAGCCAGCTTATTTTTTGCCCTTTGAAACTGCATGACTGTCATAAGCAAAGTTTATACTAGTTACACCTAAAAATAATCGTTTTCTATAATACAAGAACGGCACAATGTTTTCTGTATATAAATGAAAGAATAACTAGTATAAATTGCTTTCTCAATGAGAGTAAAATATGAGAAATATATAACATTCATATAACTTACTGTTGACTGATTATATCCCAGATAAAGTGTGGTAGACTCCAGGTAAACTTCAGGTAGTAAGAGTTCAATGTTGGATCATATTCTGGCACTCCTGTTGTTCATATTGTGATAAAGAAATAATGTAATGGTAAAAATCCAAAATCGATCAATTTTCCAATATATTTCAGTTCTACAAAAATCCTAATTGGAATCAGCCCCTGATGGGAACTAGGATATCCATTCACTATATTTATTATTACAAAGAAGTTTCAAATATATGCTTAGTTTTATCATTTATAATGTGTTCCATACACATTCAAGACACTATTGACAAAGTACCACAATATAACTCACCATAGAATAAAAGAATGGGGACTTGAAAAGGGGGGAATTTTGGGCATGAGCACATCACAAGAATTTCAGCTGTTTGTTGTTGTGTAAGGCAGAAAGCAGCCAAATTTGCCTGAGTCAAAATCAAGTAGGTTTTTAGAAGGGTGTGAAGTTCCCTCCAGGTTTCTATGGCCTCCAAGTTTACCAGTACATTGCTATGGTTATAGAAAAAAGCTGGGAACCTGAAATCCCGTCAGGGCTAAAAGGGTATTAAGGAAGGAGCACGGCATCTGATCTAGTAGCACAAGCTAGTAAGGTCCAACTCACACCCACCCTCACCCACTCACGTATTTATCTAAACCTAATTTTAAAACTTCACAATGTCTTAGCTTCTATGACGGTACTCGTGAGTTTGTTCCACTCATCCACAACTCTATTACCAAACCAGTGCTTTCCTATATCCTTCCTGAATCTGAACTTTTCCAACTTAAAGCCATTGCTGCAAGTTCAGTCTAGGCTAGATATTTTTTAGCATGCTATTTACATCCTCTTTATTTATTCCTGTTTTCCATTTATACACCTCAATCAGTTCCCCCTAATTCTACGCATTTTTAGAGAGTCTATCCTTATAAGGAAGATTTCTGATACATGGGATCAACTTTGTAATCCTCCTTTGTACGTTTTCCAGAGCATTTATATCCATTCCGTTATACGGTGACCAAAACTGTGTAACATAATTTACATGAGGCCTAACTAAGGATATATATCGTTGAAGAACAACCTGGGGGACTCCTATTATTTATGCTCCTTGATTGAAGCCAAGGATTCTGTTCGCTTTATTGCAAACACTTATGCATCGTTGTCTTGGTTTTAGATTACTGCACAAGAACTCCCAAATCCTTTTCGCAATCAGTAATATTAAGATTTACACTATTTAGTTTATATGTGGCATGGTTATTTTCCTGTCTAATGTTTAGAACTTTGCATGTGTCTATATTAAACTGCATCTGCCACGTCTCCGACCACTGCATCAGTCTACTAAAATCCTCCTGGAGTGCTCTAATGCCTCGTCAGAATGAATTCGTCGGCCTATTTTGGTGTCATCGGCAAACTTGCTTATATGCTATTTATTCCCTTATCTATGTCGTTTATGTAAACTGTGAACAACAGGGGCCCAATACTGACCTCTTTGGAACACCACTCGTGACGCTTCCCCACTCTGATTTCTCCTCATTTATGCAAACTCTCTGCTGCCTATTTGTCCACCATGCCTCTATCCAGGAAAAACATTCTCCTTCTATTCCGTGTGCCTCAATTTTCCTCAATAGTCTCTGATGTGGGACTCAATCTAAAGCCTTACTGAAGTCCATATACACAATATCATATTCATTACCATGATTTACCTCCTCAAATACCTTAGTAACAAAAGTTAATAAATTCGTAAGACAAGAAACGCCCTTTTGTAAAACCGTGCTGAGATTCACTAATTAAATTACGTTTTCCCAAAATGGCTACTAATTTCTTCGGCAATTATTGATTCCATAAATTTTCCGACTATGGAGGTTAGGCTTATTGGTATATATTTCGAAGCTAAGAACCTGTCACCTGCTTTGAAAATAGGTATCACATTTGCCATTTTCCATATCTGGCACTATGCCAGTTTAAACGATACGTTGAAAAGATTAGCCAAAGGTTTGCTAAGCTCCTCTTTACATTCCTTTAGAACCCTTGCTTACAGTTCATCAGGGCCTGGGGATCAGTTAGGTTTTAATTTATCAATTTGTCTAAGGACCATGTCACTTGTGACCCTAATCGTGCATAGTTTATTATCGTCCTGTTCTACATAATTTATTATTTCTGGAATATTGCTGGTATCTTCCTGTGTAAAAACTGAGAGGAAGTAAGTGTTAAAAATTCTACACATTTTCTTATCACTGTCGGTGAGCAGCCCGAGTAACTTTTGGAGTGGACCTATGTTGTCTCTAATATTGCTTCTGTATACCTGAAAGCATCCTTTTGGGTTGTAATAATATTGGTAGAATTACCGACAATATGTTAAGTAAAAGGACACAAATGCAACTAATGTGACATTTTATTGTGGCAACGTTTCGCTCTCCAGGAGCTTTTTCAAGGCTTGAAAAAGCTCCTGGAAGAAACGTTTATAAATGTCTTAGTTATTGTGTCCTTTCAACATCCTTTTTTTGGGTTAGTCTTCGATTCTCTTGCAACTTTAACATCATAATCTCTTTTTGCTTTTCTTATTCCCTTTTGTATTTCTCTCTTTAACTGAATATAGTGATTTCTTATCTGCACCTCTCCTCTATTGATTCGCCTATATATGCCTCTTTTTTGACCAATGAGATGTTTTAATCTATTGTTTTTCCATTTAGGATCATTTTTGTTTGATCTGATTTCCCTATTTGGAACATAAGTTGCCTGGGCAGCTAGAACTATGCTCTGGAAAACGTCATATTAGCAACCATCACCACCTACCTGACCTATAATCAGGTCATTCCAGTTCATCCCACCCAGGTAATTTCTCAGTCTTATGAAATCAGCCAAGTGGACGTCAGGGACAGAGACTTGGTTGCCATTATTAGGGTAATTCCATAATATGTTAAAACTGAGTGATTTGTGATCACTTTCTCCAAGCTCATCATTAACCTCAAGATTATTAATTAGAGATTCCCTGCTGGCAAGAACCAAGTCAAGCAGGTTATTTCCTCTAGTTGGTTCTGTCACAAACTGTTTTGAAAAACAATCCTGAATCGTATCAAGAAAGTCCTTGACTCTTAATTTCCTGTCAAATTGTTCCAGTCGTTTCTCAAAAATTAAAATCTCCCCCCTAGCACAACATTTTCGTACGCAGATCCCTTTTTCGAATTTCGCCCCCCGAATTTTTCTGCACCCCCTTTTCAAGGTTTTGGGGCCTGTTAATCACACCCCCAAATTAGTTTTTCACGGCCCTGGGAAAACTGTAACCAAACAGATTTTGGCTGACGCTTCTAATTTTAGATCTTGTCTAACAAAAATTTTAAAAATGTCTCTGATTTAAAACCTAACCAACACCCTTCCTGTTGACCCTATCAGTGGAATAAAAGCCCTTTATGTGATATTCAGAAGGCATTTCTTTATTTTTTAGATTGAGCCAGGTCTCTTTTTAACAAAAAAATCTATGCTTCCTGCACTTGAAATTAATCTTAGCTGATCTATCTTATTTCTTACACTCGTGCTATTGATATAGTAAATTTTAAAAGGGGCTGTCTCTCTCTGCCCTCTGCCGTCTTCCTTTTTTTTGTTGACCTGATCCATTGTCTTTATTTGTAACTTTTGATGAATGTCTTTTAAACATTTCTTTTTAACCCTAGTGTTAACCCCCGACTTTTTCCCCGCTCACACCCTTTTCTATCTTCTATCAGTTCAAAATCCTAGACATGTCAGCAATGGCCCTCTCGATCAGTAGGCAAATGTTACCACCCCTGCCCCAAAATGTACCCCATCCCTTTTCATACATATCATGTTTCCCATAAACGTTGTCCCAGTTGCCCCAAGAATGGGATTGAAAGGTTTTTTGCAGTATCTGTCTATCCAGCAATTTATACTTTTTCCCTAAAACAATTCTTTCCCCCCTCTCCTTCAGGCAAGATGCTAAAAAATGACTGGGACACCTCCTTTACACCTAATTAAATCTATAGCTGACCTGTACTTATTTTTTGCAGCTCTTCTCCCCCACCTTTCCCCATATTATTACCCCCAGCACTGAGACAGATAATGGGCTTGTTCCCATTACCTGACAATTACCCCAACCGTTGACTATGTCCCCCAAACCAGCTAAAAGGGCCCCCCTTTCCCCCCTTATTCCTATTACAGAAAGCACGGTCCATATATCTTACCTGTGAGTCACCAACCTCAAGAATTCGCTTCCCTTTTATTAGCAGGGAAAGTAGTCCCTTTTTCCTTCACTGGTCACTGGAGTACACTCACCCCGAACAACAGAGAAGCTATTTCCTACCTTCAAATCTTATTTCTTTTAATTTCCCCTTTTTTGATGTTCCCCCCCTTCTGGGGGAAACCCTCGCCACTTGTAGCAGGTGCTGGGGTGCACCCCCCCCGCGGTAGCCTTTTCGTTTTCCCCACCCAAAACCCCCTCACAGCGAGTGACAGACTGCACCCCCCTGCTGGAGCCTCATTTCCCTCAACCACTCCAGCCACCTCACACCCCCCAAACCCATCGAGGTGAATCTTCAGCCTCCTTTTAAATTTCCCCCCGGGGGCCCCGGGCCTTTTCCCCTTCAACATTCCAAACCCCAGATTTTAAAAAAATGCAGAAGCAAAAACCCTGGCTTTCTAACCCTCCCCCCTTAATCCCCCAAAAAGCTCAGAACCGTGACCCCACGGGGCCCCTGACCACTGAACAAAATGAGAAACTAATAATTCCAAGCAATGTGAGAATTAAGAATGGCTTCAGACAATTTTTCGTGTTTTCTATGAAAACATTACGTAGTTTTTCAAGCGGGGGGGCAATGACAAGGCTTCTTTCTTTTTGGGGGTCGTGGGTACACAGGCGGGGGGTTAGTGCCCAGGCCCCGGGGGGGGGCCATGCTGCAAGGGGGGAGAGGAGTTGATCTGTTGACTGAGGAAGTCAGCTGCCAGAGTGAGAGGGGCAGGGAAAAACAGAAAGAGTAATATGTATCTGAATAATAACGATTTTTTTCCCAAATTGTTTACAGTTTGAATAAAATTTAAAAATCACATAACCACCTAAAACTCGTAAAAGAAAAAAAAATAGGGAAAAAAAAAGGCACCAATTAGAACATACTCCAAAAAAAACAACAAGGAAAGAAAGAACAAGAAGGGGGGAAAATACACGGAAAAAGGCAACAAACACAAAAATATGCAAAGACTGGGGGAAAATAAGCCCTTTTTGGGCAACCCCAAAAAAAGGGGGGAAACTGAAGGAGAATCATGGACCTACATTTTGGGGAAAAAAAACACAGGACATACATTCTTGGGGAAAAAAGCCCCAGGACATAAAATTTTTGGGGAAAAAAAACACAGGACATACATTTTTGGGGAAAAAGACAGGATATACATTCGGGGGGAAAAAGCACAGGACATACATTTTGGGGGGGAAAAACACAGGACATACATTTTGGGGAAAAAAACCTAGGACAAAACTTTTTGGGGAAAAAAACACAGGACATACATTCGGGGGGGAAAAAACACGGGGCATACATTCGGGGGGGAAAAAAAAGGGGCATACATTTTGGGAAAAAAAAACACAGGACCTACATTCTTGGGAAAGAATTTAAACCCAAAAAGGGCAACGTATACCACCCCGGAAAAAACAAGGAGCTCTAGCAATCACTCAAAAAAGAACAGTGTCTACTCTACTCTTAAGATATTCAGGGTTTTTCTGTCCAACCCTTTTTTGCAAGAAGTTTCCACTATTACCCAACATATCAAAAGGGGTTTTCATCCTGACTACTACATCCAAGAAGGTTTGTACTAAGTCAAGAAAAAAAAAATAAAAAAAAAATCCAGCGACTCCCAAAGAAAAATTGTTTTTTCCCTAATATCATTCAGGGGGAAAAACGAATATTTAGCTATCATAATCTCCCTTCCCCAAAAAATTAGACAATTGTTTCCCCAAAAAAAAAAAAATACAGGAATGTAAAAAACTTGGTCAAGACAGTGACCTTCTGTAAAAGGAAGACCTGGCCAGTGTCCACGGGGGAATGCTGCAACACAAGGCCCGGGGAAATACGGACAGGTGAGCTCTGCTTTGTTTTTCCGTATCTCAAAAAAAAAAAAAAAAAACTATATAACTAGAAACAAACCCATCATTCCTACTTTTTATTTTTTTTTTTTTTTTTTAATAATAACATAATTTTTTATATGTTAAGATCAGGTTCTCTAAAAACCCGATCTTCTAGGATTTTGTAAGTGTCT
Organism: Cherax destructor; assembly: GCA_009830355.1. Classification (NCBI taxonomy): domain Eukaryota; kingdom Metazoa; phylum Arthropoda; class Malacostraca; order Decapoda; family Parastacidae; genus Cherax; species Cherax destructor. The sequence goes on from WNWK01030681.1 coordinate 19,703, forward strand.
GATGATAAAAAAACCCCAAACTAGTCGTCAACATTTGATGTTACAATACATAAATAAAAAAATTTTATATAAAAAAAAATTTAAAAAAAAAAAAAAAAAAATAAATGTACGAATATAATTTTTTATCAACTTTTTTTTAAAAAAATTTGTAGTATTTGTACAGTCCATCACACCCCGGCTATAAAAATGTTTCACTTGATTTTTAAAAAACATCCTTTTTTTCACTGGGGGGGGGAAAAACCCCTTCCCCCCGAAAAAATATTGATGGAAAAATTAATAAATAATAGTAAACCGAAGGATATTTTTAATAAGATTTTTTTTGGATTTTAATAAAAAATTTTAAAAAAATAAAAAAGAAATATATCCGTTGTGGTTCGGTCTGTTGGTAGACAGGAGGTAATAACCGGAGAGGGGGGGTTTTGATGATGGTTTTTCTCTCTGTAGGTGGTATGTCCCCGGGGTAGATGGTAAAACTCCTGGGACCACTAGGTTAAAAACCCACTGTAGGTACCCAAAAAGGAGAGGGGTCTTCAGCAACCCCTTTTAACGCACACAAGTTAGAAACTAGGGGGGTTTTTGGGGAAATTTCCCCCCTTAAGTCCGGGGGAAACTTGAAAATCATGCGTCTGTCCTGGAGAACCAGTCCAGCGGCAGAGCTGATAATAAAGAAAATATTCTGGTTACCAAAAATCTTAAAAAATTTAAGATAAAAAAAAGGGTTTCAAGAGGGCCGGGCACATTAAAAAAAGAAAACATAAAAAACAAAAAAAATACTCCTGGTAGGCGCCTTACCTGATTCGGGGGAAAAGTGAAGGGTGAAGGGGTCTACCAAAATTTTTTGGATTTTAATTTTTTTTTTCCAGTAATTGGGGTTTTTAAAATTTTTTACTTTTTAAAAGTTTTAATCTATAGAACTGGCATCGGGGGGAATTATTAAATGTTGATGAAGGGGAAGCTGTGATTTCGTGCTTTGGGGGGGGAGGTATAAGGTCTTGCAGGAGTGAGGAAAAGCCAGTTGTGAGGGGGCCCCAGGTGCATGAGGCAGGGGAGAAAAAGGTGGGGGGGATAAAGTTTTGGAAATGTGCTCTTTTTTGTATGGAAAAAGGGGAAATTACCTAGAAAACTGGCAGAAAAGGTAAAATTCCTTTGTATAAAGGCAAAGGACACAAAGGAAAAAAAAATTATGGGGGAAAAAAGCCTGTGGGAGTATTCCTGGTGAAGTTAAGACTTATTATTAAAAAAAATTGGGGGTAAAAACAGAGAGCAGAATCGCGGGGTGAAAAATGGGGGTTTTGGAAAATGAAGGGGGGGTCAAGACCAAGAGTTTATATATATATTTTTTTTTTTTCCTTTTTTGGATTTGGAAAAGGCGTATGATAGGGGATGGGGGGGCAATTTTGGCAGATGTTCAAATGTATGGAATAGGTGGCAGGTTATTGAAAGCAGTGAAGAGTCCTTACGAGGTAATGAGGCTCAGGTTCAGTATGTAGGAAAGAGAGACTTTTTTCCCCCTAAAAAGGGGGGCTTAAAAAGGGTGATGCCCCAAAAGGTTGTTCAATATTTTATATTTGGGGGAAAGAAGTGAATCCCGGGTGTTTAAAAATGTGGGACTGAGAGATAAAAAACCCCCACAAAGTGGAAGTTGTCACAGTTGCTTTTTTTTAATGACACTGTGCTTTTGGGAGATTCTGTCCCCGAAATTGCAGGGGGGTGGAGGGGGTTTTAATGTATGTAAATAAAGGGGAAATAAAAGTAACATAGGGAAGAGTAAGGTGAAAGGATAACCAAAAAAATTTGGTAATGAAGGACCGGATATCAGATTGGAGGGGGTTGCATGGAAAAGGGGGAAATTTTTTCCCCATATGTGGGGGGGGAACTTGGGGAGCAGATGGGTCTATGAAAGGGCGGGTGAATCATAAATTGACGGGGAAAAAAAGGGAGTGGTGCACTGAGGGTCTGTGGAGCCAAAAACATTATCAAAAGGAAGCAAAGAGGGGGAAAGTATGTGGAAAATTGGTATCAATTTTCTTTATATATGTGTGAAGCATGGGGGGGGAATGTTGCAAAAAAAGGGAAGACTGGGGGCAGTGGAGATTTTATCTGGGGGCTTTTACGGTGGAAATAAGCAGAGAATCCGTAAAATTGGAAATTGGGGGAAAAGGGGCGGGTTTTTCCAAACCCGAGGGCTGTTGAGGGGCTTTTTGGGGAGTTCGGACATTTAAAAAGATGGAACGAAATAGAATGACATGGAGAGCAAAAAAATATGTAATGGAAGGAAGGCGGGGCACGGGTGGCCCCCTTTGAAAGGTGGGGGGGGGGGGGCCCAAAAACTTGGACTTCCAGGAAGCATGCATGAGCGTGTTAGAGGGGAGCAGTGGAGTCAAATGGTTATTATAACTTGTCTTTTTAGAGTGAGAGAAAAGTATAATTTATGAAGGAATTCGGAAAAAAACAGGCAAGCTGGACACGAGTCCTGGAGGGGGAAAAATTACAGTGCCTGCGCTCAAGGAAGGGGGTGTTGATATGCTTTTTTTTTAACTGTATTTTGGGGACACCTGGGGAAGACAGTGATGGGTGAATCATGATAAAAATGTTTCTTTTACTGGGGCACCCTTCCTTGAGGGGAAAACCCCACGAGTTTATAAAAAGATAATAAAACATTATCTTTTTAAAATTTTAACAAAAATATTCTAAAATATTAAAAAAAAAAGGGAGTATGACGCTGTAACTAATAAGGTTTTTTTCCAATGTTGTATAGTATTTAAGCTTCTTTTTCCTCATTTTTTTTTACCTTAATTCTTTTTAGCTTCAGCGTTGTTAACATAAGAACATAAGAAAAAGAAACACTCGGGGGGCCAGGCCCATATAGGCAAGTCCCCAATCACCTCCCGGCAAACCAATGACCCACCTAGTCAGGTCAGGTCACATCCATTTTAAGGAAGGGCACGGCATCAGACCTTTAGTACAAGTTTTACAGGTCCACCTCACACCCCCCCCATGCATTTATCCAACCTATCTTTAAAATTACACAATGACTTAGTTTTTTTGACTGAACTCGGGAGTTTATTCCATTCATCTACAACCCCCATTACCAAACCAGTGTTTTCCTATATCCTTTCCCCAATCTTAATTTCCCCATCTTAAAACCATTGCTGCGAGCTTGTCTAGGCTATTTACATTCCCCCCTTTTTTATTCCTTTTTTTTCCTTTTTTAAAACCCAATCATATCCTCCCCCCAAATTTTACGTCTTTCAGAGAGTGCAGATTCAGGGCCCCGGGGATCCCCCCAAAAGGGGAAAATTTCTGATACATGGGATCAACTTTGTCATCCTCCTTTGTACGTTTTCCAGTGCATTTATATCCATTCTGAAATATGGTGACCAGAATGTAGGATAATCTAAAAAAAGGGCCCAACCAAAAGGGAAAAAAGAGTTGAAAATTTTTTCAAAATTTTGCTCCTTGATAAGAAGTCAAGGATTCTGTTCGTTTATTGCGAACTCTTATAATTGTTGTGTTGGTTTTAGATTCTGCTAACCAGAACTCCCCAAACCTTTTTTTCAATCAGTAATATTAAGATCTACATTATTTAGTTTATATGTGGAATGGTATTTTC
>WNWK01030682.1:0-23315 GCA_009830355.1 Cherax destructor
AGTCTTACTGTGACAGGGTCTGGATGGAGGCAGATGTCCACGGTACTTCGGGATCTCCTCCAGGGCCCCAGGACAGATGTTGGGTCACGTGGGGGTGCTGCCTAATCTCAGCACGTCTTGTTCGTGTGAGTCTGGTCTGGTAAGAACGTAGGTCACGCCACACTGCCTAGATTCAAGTGTGGGCTGCCAGTTGTCTCTAGCTAACATAACCTAATGCTTGCCTATTCAGGCCTATAACTACCTATATTAGGGTGCTAGAGCTACAGTATTAATACCTAATGTTGCCTTAATAATCCTACTATTAGTTTCTATCTGTACAAACTTGCTTAGGTGTTCCTAGGTGGATAAATCTATCAATTAAAATATACACAATAGTCACCTTCAAAAGCTGGAGTGTGTAGTTGTTTTGTTGGGTGTGTGGGTTTATAAACTCCGAGGGCCGATCCACGGTATGTTTTAAGGCTCCTAGCGGCTCACTTACCCTGTGGAACTTTTAGTGACTAAAAAAGTTTCCACAAGTACGATGGAAACGCCTCATGACAGTTAAGGCAAGAGGGAGGTAGATTACAAGATGGACTGGCATGGTCGTCGGCACCACAGACTGGGCATTCGGCCATAGACCTGCAATATTTCGCTGGATGACCAGCAGTTTCTACACTGTTGTGGTGTAGGGGTCACCTTTCAAACTTGTAAACGTTGACCTGCAATGTAGACCGAAGGTGGAAGTTCACGACAGTCAAATGTTAAACGGGCTATATTGCAAGGATAACGTCTTTGCTTATTGGCAGGGAGGACAAAAGTGTCAACTTTAAGGATAAGGAGTTCTTGGAGCTCAAGCTGCTCCAAAATGTCATCACCACATGTCTGGAAATTCCGTTGGACAATGGTGTGGGGTAAAATGACAGTACCACTACAAGAATTGAGAGAATGATGCTTGCCAATAGTGATAGGAATAGTATCTATGGTCGTAAGAAGAGAAAGATACCGAGCTTGGCCAGCATTCTGGACCCTGATGATGCGAGTGCCGCTCTTGAGAGCGTGAAATTAGATATCTTCACCAACATGGCGTAGCAGAGCCTTACCAATACTATGATCTGAAAGATAGGTATTAGAAGTTGGTCGTAGAGTAAAAAACTTTGTCCATTGAGTAGTGTGAAACAAAGTGTTCAGGGGGAGTGCATGACGAGCTGGTCATTTCTGAGATGAACGAGAAGGAAGTGTCGAATCGTCATGTAAGGGTCTAGATCGTTTGGGTGTGGGACCAAAGGTGGTCCGATGTGTAACAGGCGAGCAATCCGAAAATTGCTGCACCGTTGAGGGAGAAACCGGAATCAAGGTCAGAGAAGAGCGAAGGTCAGAAGTGTCAAAAGGGCTAGCCGGAACCCCGAAACCTGAAGCAGGTGACGAACCGGCACCAGCAAGAGATACAGGGGTATTAGAGGTGTCCGAAGAGTTGTCCGTTAACGAGGTAGGGTCAGAACTAGGTGTGGTATCAAGAAGGGGCCTGGGGGTAGGTTCACAGATTAGGGCATCCATGGTTAGGTTACTTCTTTCTTTTTGTTTTTAAGAAAAAAAGAAAGAAAAGAAAATAAAAATGAAAAAAAAGAATAAAAAAAGGGGGGAATGTGGAGGAATAGTTCCTAGGAGGAATGAAAGGGGCGTAAATCCCCCTCCGCGCCCAAGAGGACCTCAACACCGCAAGTAGTGCAGATGCTGCATGGAACCCGTGCCATACCCTACCCTTCATGCCAGTAAACCAACAATCCGGGATAGCAACCTCACATCCACCGAGCCACCTCGGCGGACAAAAGAGAGGGCGGCTGGATATCCGCCACAAAGCATACCTCCTTCGGCCACCACCCCCGGAATCTGAAAGGTGGCCTCCAGAGATACACCCGTCGCCCGAAAGATACCCAAAGCCACCCTCGGGAGACCAGAGAGGGATCGGGACATCCCCAGGCGATCCAGATTCCACGGCAAACTACACCACCGCCAAAAACCTCAATGGAATGGGATGGACCACGGTACCCTTCCCACTACCTAGGAACTAGAATGCCTGTGGAGGGAAGCTCCCAGTGTAAAAATGGGAAGGAAATAAGGGAGGAATGAGGAGGAAGGAAAGGGAAAAGGGAGGATGGGGAAAATGGGAAAAGGGAGGGGGGATTGGGGGGTAATTACGTTCGGTCTGAGGAAGAAGACCAAGAGGTCCAATTCCTCAGACCGATAGCCTCTTTACCACGACAAGGAGCCCCCCTTAAAGAGGAGTACCATTTATAGACAACTGGAACCTCTTCTATGGCAGAAATGGCATGTATGCCAGGGACAGAGTTCACTTACCCTGGGCTGGTGGTGTAGGGACACTGAGCAGTGTAGTGGATTGAGCTGTTAGGGCTTTAAACTAGAAATAGTTAAAGGTCCGGGTTTTTGTGGAAAAGCCATGAAATATTGTACAATAGAATTGGGCAGGATGAATTATCAGGATATCAATACTATGAATTTTAAGAATACCAGTTATAGGAAGAATGTTGTAAAATGCGACATCTAATAAGTATTCCTGAGAATACTAGGTCAACTTATTGATCCCCTCTAGCATTTACCCTGTTTCTGGTTTTGTAACAGTTGTCAGAGTAAATTCTAGTCTAGTTATCCTGTAAAATTAGGTGGCTTCTCAACAGCGCTTTTGAATTGCAACTGAATGAGTACAAACCAACCAAATAAAAGCTGAGATCTTTAACAAAGATGTCTAGGTGGTAATAATTACAGATAATATAATTTGAATAATTAAGAAGAAGCTCCTACACAAAGATTGACAACAATTCCCTAAATAAGCTAACTTCTGGACCACTGAGGCAATCAAACAGTTTGCTCAAACAATATGACAACTCATTTACCAAGAAGCAGTAATGCTGGAAACAGCAGTGAACAGCACAGCATCAGGTGAGGAATCAAGGAGAACAACACGACCCTAGATGTGGACCTCAGGCAGATCCTCCACAGAGGAATTTAACTTCTTTATTACTAAAACAAAGTTCAGCAATTCCAAATTCCCTGATAAAACAGTGTGTAGATTCCAGGACAAACGTAGGTCGAGTTGAACTTGGAACCCAAGATGTAGTGTCTGAAAACGTCAAATATCACTAAGTCTAAATATTTAATGCTCTGTGAACACAGTTGCACAGTTACAAGATGTATGTTCCGGACAATTGTGTTGCAGAGGTCTGAGCTTAGCTCAGACCTCTGCAACACAATTGTCATTAAAGATTTGTTAAGTTATACCATGAATTAAGGAAAGATCCTAGATTTCGCCTTACGAAAGCAGACAAAGCAAATGCGATAGTAATTATGGACAAGGTAGATTATAGTGAAAAGATAAACATGATATTAGGAGATAGAGGAACTGACGTGCCCCTAAGGTACGACTGTGTCCTCCACATGGATTCCACGGCACATGCGATGAACTGGGATGAGGCACAGCTCGTCCTCACCCAACAAGATCTTAGACGCCGACGATGTCTGGAAGCCTCGGTAATCGCCGTCACCGACACAATAGAACATTATACTGGAAACTACAAAATAACGAAACATTAAAATACATGACACTCAACCAAGCAAAACAACCACCAACCTAACACCACAGAAGTCACATGATCCCATCGACTACCCGTCCTCATCCCAATATGGTATTGTTCAGGACACCATATATGTCAATCACACCTCACTGTCCGCCTATATATACTGTATTTTAAACCTCTGTATGTTAGAAGTGATCAAGGTCTCAGGACCGAAACGTTTTCTAATAAATATGTCCCAGTGTTTGCTTATGTATCTTTGTAAACCAATTTGTCGGTATCTATTACAAAGGTTTATACAACTACCAGTATTGCCACCAGCATCACCACCCCACAAAAACCATCACCCACAACCAGTATTACTACAAGCATCACCACCACCCCACAACCACCACTATTACTACCAGCATCACCACCACCCACAAACAGTATTACTACCTGCTTTATGGTGTACCTTGTGGAATACCTTCTTGATATTACCCCGTATTATTCCCTTTGCCTGCTGCTGTTCTTGTTGTTACAACTACTGTTGCTGCTGTTACAGCTACTACTACTACTACTACTGTTACAGCTACAGCTATTACTGATGTTATTGTTACGACTACTACTGCTGTTATTGTTACATCTCTACTGTTCTTACTGTCACAACTGCTACTACTGCTATCACTGTTACAGCTGCTGCTACTGTTACAGCTGCTACTACTGTTACAGCTGCTACTACTGTTGTTACTGTTTCAGCTGCTACTACTGTTGTTACTGTTTCAGCTGCTACTACTGCCACTAGTACTATTAAACCTACTACTGTTGCTGCTGCTGTTACAGCTACTACTACTGCTGCTGTTACAGCTACTACTACTGCTGCTGTTACAGCTACTACTACTACTGCTGTTACAACTACTACTGCTGCTGCTACTACTGTTACTACTGCTGCTGCTGTTACTACTACTGCTGCTGCTACTACTGCTGTTACAACTACTACTACTGCTGTTACAGCTACTACTGCTGCTGCTACTACTGTTACTACTACTGCTGCTGCTACTACTACTGCTACTACTACTACTGCTGCTGCTGCTGTTACTACTACTACTGCTGCTGTTACTACTACTGCTGCTGTTACTACTACTACTGCTGCTATTACTACTACTACTGCTGCTGTTACTACTACTACTGCTGCTGTTACTACTACTACTGCTGCTGTTACTACTACTACTGCTGCTGTTACTACTACTACTGCTGCTGTTACTACTACTTCTGTTACTGTTACTACTGCTGCTGTTACTACTACTACTGCTGCTATTACTACTACTACTGCTGCTATTACTACTACTACTGCTGCTGCTTTACTACTACTACTGCTGCTGTTACTACTACTTCTGTTACTGTTACTACTACTTCTGTTACTGTTACTACTGCCGCTGTTAGTGCTACTACTGCCGCTGTTACAGCTACTATTGTTGCTGTTAGTTACTGTTACTGCTGCTGCAAGTACTGCTGCTGTTACAGCTACTACTGCTGCTGCTGTTAATACAGCTACTACTGCTGCTGCTGCTAATACAGCTACTACTGCTGCTGCTGCTAATACAGCTACTACTGCTGCTGCTGCTAATACAGCTACTACTGCTGCTGCTGCTAATACAGCTACTACTGCTGCTGCTGTTAATACAGCTACTACTGCTGCTGCTGTTAATACAGCTACTACTGCTGCTGCTGTTAATACAGCTACTACTACTACTGCTGCTGCTGTTAATGCAGAAACTACTACTACTGCTGCTAATTAATACAGCTACTACTACTACTGCTGCTATTAATGCAGCTACTACTACTACTGCTGCTGTTACTACTACTACTACTGCTGCTGTTACTACTACTACTACTGCTGCTGTTACTACTACTACTACTGCTGCTGTTACTACTACTACTTCTGCTGCTGTTACTACTACTACTTCTGTTACTACTGCTGCTGCTACAGCTACTACTGCTGCTATTAATGCAGCTACTACTACTACTGCTGCTGTTAATGCAGCTACTACTGCTGTAGTAGATATAACACCAGCATTTTTGGGTAAAACTTACAGGTCTTGTTAAGATATTTATGACTATTTAGGAGGTTTTGACATTACATGGTCACATTTACATGTTCCATTTCTATCATTCTGTCCATTTTTGGTAGCGGCCGACACACTGCACACTCGCATTTTCTCTTTACTGTGATTTATACAATATTTGAGTTGTCGACTGTGTCATCTGAAGTGTTGGTTTAGTTTGAGTTGTCGACTGTGTCATCTGAAGTGTTGGTTTAGTTTGAGTTGTCGACTGTGTCATCTGAAGTGTTGGTTTAGTTTGAGTTGTCGACTGTGTCATCTGAAGTGTTGGTTTAGTTTGAGTTGTCGACTGTGTCATCTGAAGTGTTGGTTTGTTTGTTTCGACTGTGTCATCTAAGTGTTGGTTTAGTTTGAGTTGTCGACTGTGTCATCTGAAGTGTTGGTTTAGTTTGAGTTGTCGACTGTGTCATCTGAAGTGTTGGTTTAGTTTGAGGTGTCATGTTGATAATTGTGGAAGTGTGGTTTAGTTGAATGGTGTGAATAAAAAATGCTTGGTAGAAGGATAAGAGCACTTGGGAGGAGAAGGGAGGGAAGAGAGGAGAGGAAGGAGGAAGAGGAGGAAGAGAGGAGGAGGAAGAAGGAGAAGGAGAAGAGAGGAAGGAGAAGAGAGGAGGAAGGAGGAAGAGAGGAGGGAAGGAGGAAGAGAGGGAGGAAGGAGGAAGAGAGGGAGGGAAGGAGGAAGAGAGGAGGAAGGAGGAAGAGGAGGGAAGGAGGAAGAGAGGGAGGGAAGGAGGAAGAGAGGGAGGGAAGGAGGAAGAGAGAGGGAGGGAGGAGGAAGGGAAGAGAGGGAGGGAAGGAGGAAGAGAGGGAGGGAAGGAGGAAGAGAGGAGGGAAGGAGAAGAGGAAGGAGAAGAGAGGGAGAGGAAGAGGAGGAAGGAGAGAGGAGGGAAGGAGGAGAGAGGGAGGGAAGGAGGAAGAGAGGGGAAGGAGGAAGAGAGGGAGGAAGAGGAGAGAGGGAAGGAGGAAGAGAGGGAGGGAAGGAGGAAAGAAGGGGAAGGGGAAGGAGGAAGAGAGGGAGGGAAGGAGGAAGAGAGGAAGGGAAGGAGGAAGAGAGGGAGGAAAGGAGGAAGAGAGGGAGGAAAGGAGGAAGAGAGGGAGGAAAGGAGGAAGAGAGGGGAGGGAAGGAGGGGGTAAAGATAGAGAGGAAGGGATGGGGTGGGAGGGTTTTAGAGATGAATGAGACGGAAGTCACTACTTGCCACCATCACATCAGTACTGACCACCTTCCACCACCACCCAAGAAAAACAGTATATACATAGGCGCTTGTAAACAGAAGTAGACGTGTGTGTATGTGTTATGAAGGGGGAGGGGGTGACACAGCTGAAAGTAACATGATTTCACACCTGTAAAAACTTTTTTTACATTTATTATGTATCTAGGCTGACGTGCCACTAAACTATACAAGGCCTCTAACTTAGGTCTACCGTCCTCCTCCATACCAGCTGGTATACAGGAGGCTGAGAATTTTAGGAGGCCGGGGGGGGGGGGTTAGTTATAAGTTTAATATGTATTGGGCAAGTGGATATAAAATCACTATTTATTCTTGGGTGGCACGTACAGTGTTGGTGTCAGGAGTGTTTATTGTTGGAAAAAAGAGGTCTGAGTGGGAAGTAAGAGTGAGGCATAGTTTGTTATTCTGGTTTGCTTTTATTATGGAACCTTAGTTCAGTTACTCGAACCAACAAAACTTGTTATCCAGTTCAGAAAGCAAATTAGTTGCTTTAAGTAAACTTTGCTGCGCTAACCACGAATATCAGCTTATTTAGTCTCTATCACTTATGTTTTTTTTTATCTTCTAATCAATAGTCTGGTTATTTAAAGTCGAAGAACCACAGGAAAATGTTACCTAACAATCATACGTATTACATTATACTACGAAGATATTAAGCGTGGTGCATATAGTGACGAAAATTGACCTTTGTTAACATAAATTCATTATATATATGCAGAAAAAAAATCCATTAATTCACACAATCATAATTACATCACAGTTGTCATGTTTTTTCACTCGTGTTCAGTACAGGTCTCTCAGCAACGTCCACAGCAGCAGTCTACTATCAAACTGTTCCTCGGGTCTCACTATTCTCTCCACACGATGGCTCTCCTAGTTCGTTCACTAAGACAGCCAAAACTAAGTTCACACTTGGATTCAGCCTCCCACAATTAGTTAGAAATACATGTTTCTGAACGTGAGCTGAAACCCTTGTTGAGGAAAGTAATCAGTAAAGCACTGTTAAACTTGTATGTTAAGGAACATACATGGTTCGGATATCAAGGTGGTCTCTTCCTCGGACATCTTGAAGCCAGCCCTATCACTCATTATTATTGCTGTGTTTATGGTTAAATATGCCTCTATGAAGTGTAGCTTCACCTATGCCACACTAGTCTAACATAACTTACTTAAACTTAATGTAAATAAAACAAAATTGGAATAGATAAAGCTGAGGGCGTTATCAAAGTGACGTTAAGATTTAAGCAAAAAATTGTAGTAGTAAAGTATTGGTAATTTACATACACTCAACATAACATTTGTAGTAGTAAAGTATTGATAGTTTATATACACTCAACATAAAATTTAAGGTAGTCAAGAAATGGCAGATTACATGCTCACACTCAACATTAAGTCGTCTAAGCTTTAGGGATGTATCGGATGTGAAAAATTTAGATATCCGGTATGCGGATGTGTATACGGATGTCTTACTTACTCATTTTACGGATGCGAATGCGGATGTAAGAAATTGTGCGGATGTCCCGCGGATTTCGGATGCGGATGTATATACGGATATGTGTTTGCTGTGAAATACGGATGCGGATACGGATGTAAGAAATTGTGAGGATATTCCGCAGATGCGGATGCAAATATCCGATACATCACTACTAAGCTTATGTTTGAACAAGTTATGAGACGATAGTACATGTTCCTCCCTCTGCTGCTGTTACCTTACCTTTATACCTTAGAAACTACTACAACTACTGTTACAGCTACTACTACTGCTGCTGCTGCTGTTGTTACAGCTACTACTCTGCTTCACTGCTACTATCTGCTGTTATTCAGCTAGCTACTAACTACTACTGCTGTTTTCAGCTACTATACTATGCTGTTTTCAGCTACTACTACTACTGCTGTTATTACAGCTACTACTACTACTGCTGTTGTTACAGCTACTACTACTACTGCTGTTGTTACAGCTACTACTACTACTGCTGTTGTTACAGCTACTACTACTACTGTTGTTACGCTACTACAACACTTGTAGCTACTACTACTGCTGTTACAGCTACTACTACTGCTGCTGTTACAGCTACTACTACTGCTGCTGTTACAGCTACTACTACTGCTGCTGTTACAGCTACTACTACTACTGCTGTTACAGCTACTACTACTACTGCTGCTGTTACAGCTACAGCTACTACTACTACTGCTGCTGTTGTTGTTACAGCTACTACAACTACTGCTGCTGCTGTTACAGCTACAACTACTGCTGTTACAGCTACTACAGCTACTAGTGTTGTTACAGCTACTACTACTACTACTGTTGTTACAACTACAACTGCTGCTGCTGTTACTACTACTACTACTACTGCTGCTGCTGTTACAGCTGCTACTACTGCTGCTGCTGTTACAGCTACTACTACTGCTGCTGCTGTTACAGCTGCTACTACTACTACTGCTGCTGTTGCAGCTGCTACTACTGGTGCTGCTGTTACAACTACTGCTACAGCTGATGTTACAACTACTACTACTACTGCTGCTGTTACAGCTACTACTGCTGCTGCTGTTACAGCTACTACTGCTGCTGCTGCTGCTGCTGTTACAGCTACTACTGCTGCTGCTGTTGTTACAGCTACTACTGCTGCTGCTGTTGTTACAGCTGCTACTACTACTGTTGTTACAGCTACTACTACTACTACTGTTGTTACAGCTACTACTACTACTACTGTTGTTACAGCTACTACTACTACTACTGTTGTTACAGCTACTACTACTACTACTGTTGTTACAGCTACTACTACTACTACTGTTGTTACAGCTACTACTACTACTGTTGTTACAGCTACTACTACTACTACTGTTGTTACAGCTAACTACTACTACTGTTGTTACAGCTACTACTACTACTACTGTTGTTACACTACTACTACTACTGTTGTTACAGCTACTACTACTACTCTGTTGTTACGCTACTCTACTACTGTGTTCAGCTACTACTACTACTACTGTTGTTACAGCTACTACTACTACTGCTGTTGTTAGCCTTACTACTACTACTGTTGTTGACAGTGCTCTACTACTACTGCTGCTGCTGTTGCAGCTGCTACTACTACTACTGCTGTTACAGCTGCTACTACTACTACTGTGTTGTTGTTACAGCTGCTACTACTACTGCTGCTGTTGTTGTTGTTAGCTGCTACTACTACTGCTGCTGTTGTTGTTACAGCTGCTACTACTACTGCTGCTGTTGTTGTTGTTACAGCTGCTACTACTACTGCTGCTGTTGTTGTTACAGCTGCTACTACTACTGCTGCTGTTGTTGTTACAGCTACTCTACGCGCTTGTTTACAGCTACTACTACTGCTGCTGTTGGTTGTTACAGCTCTACTTACTACTGCTGCTGTGTGTTACTAGCTGCTACTACTACTGCTGTTGTTACAGCTACTACTACTGCTGTTGTTACAGCTACTACTACTGCTGTTGTTACAGCTACTACTACTGCTGTTGTTACAGCTACTACTACTGCTGCTGCTGTTGTTACAGCTACTACTACTGCTGCTGTTACAGCTACTACTACTGCTGCTGTTGTTACAGCTACTACTACTGCTGCTGTTACAGCTACTACTACTGCTGCTGTTGTTACAGCTACTACTACTGCTGCTGTTGTTACAGCTACTACTACTACTGCTGTTATTACTACTACTACTACTGCTGTTGTTACAGCTACTACTACTACTCTGTTGTTGTTGTTACAGCTACTACACTACTGCTGCTTGTTAATAACACTGTTGTTACAGCTACTACTACTACTACTGCTTGTTCAGCTACTACTACTACTACTGTTGTTACAACTACATACTGCTGCTGCTGTTTACTACTACTACTACTCTGCTGCTGTTACAGCTGCTACTACTGCTCTGCTGTTACAGCTACACTATGCTGCTGCTGTTACAGCTGCTACTACTACTACTACTGCTGTTGCAGCTACTACTACTGGCTGCTGTTACAACTACTGCTACATGCTGTTATGTTACAATCTACTACTACTACTGTTCTTGCTGTTACGCTATACTCTGCTGCTTACAGCTACTACTGCTGCTGTGTTGTGTTGTTACAGCTACTACTAGCTGCTGTTGTTACAGCACATTGCTGTTGTGTTGTTACAGCTGCTACTACTATCTTTGTTGTTACAGCTTACTACTACTACTGTTGTTACAGCTACTACTACTGCTCTGTTGTTACAGCTACTACTACTACTTGCTGTTTTGTTACAGCTACTACTACTACTCTGTTGTTACAGCTACTACTACTACTGCTGCTGCTGTTGTTACAGCTGCTACTACTACTGCTGCTGTTGTTACAGCTACTACTACTACTACTGCTGCTCTAGCTGCTACTACTACAGCTGCTGTTGTTGTTGTTACAGCTTCTACTACTACTGCTGCTGTTGTTACAGCTACTACTACTGCTGCTGCTGTTGTTGTTACAGCTACTACTACTGCTGCTGTTACAGCTACTACTACTGCTGCTGTTGTTGTTGTTACAGCTGCTACTACTACTGCTGCTGTTGTTACAGCTACTACTACTACTGCTGCTGTTGTTACAGCTACTACTACTACTGCTGCTGTTGTTACAGCTACTACTACTGCTGCTGCTGTTGTTACAGCTACTACTACTGCTGCTGCTGTTGTTACAGCTACTACTACTGCTGCTGTTGTTGTTACAGCTACTACTACTGCTGCTGTTGTTACAGCTACTACTACTGCTGCTGTTGTTGTTACAGCTACTACTACTACTGCTGCTGCTGTTGTTACAGCTACTACTACTACTACTGCTGTTGTTACAGCTACTACTATTACTGCTGCTGTTGTTACAGCTACTACTACTACTACTGCTGCTGTTGTTACAGCTACTACTACTACTGCTGCTGCTGTTGTTACAGCTACTACTACTACTGCTGCTGTTGTTACAGCTACTACTACTACTGCTGCTGTTACAGCTACTGCTGCTGTTACAGCTACTGCTACTACTGCTGCTGTTGTTACAACAGCTACTACTACTACTGCTGCTGTTACATCTGTCACTACCATTAATGTAACTCCATCGTTTACTCTTATATTGTAGGTAAATTTACAATAATAATTTACATTACAAAAACCTAACATGGAACAGGTAAAGTAATGTTTATGTTCAGCCATCATAAACAGACGAGCGGAAACATTCAGAAAAATGAACGTTGAATTTAAAAGTTTCTGCTGGTTCCTGGCTCTTGTGAAGCAATCCAGGGGTAATATACACACCAGGGGTAATATACACACCAGGGGTAATGTACACACCAGGGGTAATGTACACACCAGGGGTAATGTACACACCAGGGGTAATATACACACCAGGGGTAATATACACACCAGGGGTAATATACACACCAGGGGAAATATACACACCAAGGGTAATATACACACCAGGGGTAATATACACACCAGGGGAAATATACACACCAAGGGTAATATACACACCAGGGGTAATATACACACTAGGGGTAATAAGAACATAAACATAAGCAAGAAGGAACACTGCAGCAGGCCTACTGGCCCATGCGAGGCAGGTCCAAGTCTCCCACCGGCTTAAGCCAATGCCCCGACCCAGCCAGGTCAGGTTACATTCACTTAAGGAAGGAGCACTGCATCTGACCTTGTAGCACAAACTAGTCAGGTCCAACTCACACCCACCCGCACCCACTCATATATATATCTAGCCTATTTTTAAAACTGCACAACGTTTTAGCTTCTATAACTGTACTCGGGAGTTTGTTCCACTCATCCACAACTCTATTACCAAACCAATGCTTTCCTATATCCTTCCTAAATCTGAATTTATCTAATTTAAAGCCATTGCTGCGAGTCCTGTCAATACTAGATATTTTTAGTACGCTATTTACATCCCCTTTATTTATTCCTGTTTTCCATTTATACACCTCAATCATATCCCCCCTAATTCTACGCCTTTCTAGAGAGTGCA
This sequence comes from Cherax destructor, assembly GCA_009830355.1. Classification (NCBI taxonomy): domain Eukaryota; kingdom Metazoa; phylum Arthropoda; class Malacostraca; order Decapoda; family Parastacidae; genus Cherax; species Cherax destructor. The sequence goes on from WNWK01030682.1 coordinate 12,904, forward strand.
GATTCAGGGCCCTCAGATTTCTGATACATGGGATCAACTTAGTCATCCTCCTTTGTACGTTTTCCAGAGCATTTATATCCATTCTGTAATATGGTGACCAGAACTGTGCAGCATAATCTAGATGAGGCCTAACCAAGGATATATAGAGTTGAAGAACAACCTGAGGACTCCTATTATTTATGCTTCTTGATATGAAGCCAAGGATTCTGTTCGCTTTATTGCGAACACTTATGCACTGCTGTCTTGGTTTTAGATTACTGCTAACCAGAACTCCTAAATCCTTTTCACAATCAGTAGTATTAAGATCTACATTATTTAATTTATATGTGGCATGGTTATTGTCCTGTCCAATATTTAGAACTTTGCATTTATCTATATTAAACTGCATCTGCCACTTCTCCGATCACTGCATATCTCTAGGTAAACTCTAGTTAGGTTCTCTCTTCCACTTGTATACCTCAGTCATATCTCCCCCTCACTCTGTGCCTTTCAAGAGTGCAAATTCAGAGAGATTCCTTATAAAGAAGGTTAGTTTTGTCATTCCTCTCTCTACGTTCTCCAATGCAATTATACAAGTTTTGTGATATTGAGAGCATAATTGGTCTGCATAATCTAAGGCCTTATCACAAGTGATTCGAGTTTATTATATATTCTGTTCAAGTATTTATTTCCTCGAGTTTTCCATAGTGAAGTAACTGAAATTTGTCTTTGTTTACCATATTTTTCTGTGGCTTACTGGCTGTTTTCAAGAAGGAACTGGAAAAGTTTCACAAGTCAGTGTCTGATCAGCCAGACTATGGTGCTTACGTTGGACTTCGTGCGGCTAGCACCAATAGCCTGGTTGATGAGGTAATCCACCGGGAGGTCTAGTCTGGGACCGGGCCGCGGGGGTGATGATTCTCGGAACACACTGACTTGTGTGTCAGATACAAGAATGAGAGAGAACAAGGGGCGAGTACTGTCTCTTGAGGAACAAAACTTTTCAATATAGCAGCCTTTTGCTTTCACTCTGTTCATTATTACTCTATAGGTTTTCTTTATTAGAAAATTAAATATCCATATGCTCACTTTGCACATTTTGTACACTATTACACCATGGTTGCAAAGTCTCAGCAATACTGCATCATTTGTCTTGCAGTGTTTTCATTACAATGATGTAAGGGTACAGGAATTGCAAGGCAGGAGCCACCTGCTGTACTACCATGTCGCGCTGGCTTGTCTAACTGCTCTCACTCCAGGTCATTGCAAACCTTACTTTTTAAAACGCTTTCAAAGATTTTGATAAAGTGGGACGTTCGCACCATCGGTCTAGTTTCTTGCGACTGATTTACTGCAACCTGTGTGGAGTGTGGCAACACTGGTTGTTTATAAGTGTGTGCATGACACCTGTGTCCAGGCTCCTTCATGAAATATTCAAGGTATGAGAGAGTTTCATGCACTTCTTAAGGAAGAGTTCCACGAGAACACAAGAACACTGCACTAGACCTACTACAATGAAGAGTTCCACGAGAACACTGCACTTGACCTACTAGAATGCATGCACTAGACTAGTGGGTATGTCTGAGTGCTTGTGTGAGTGGGTACATTTGAGTGCTTGAGTGGGTATGCTTGAGAGTGGGAATGTTTGAGTGCTTGTGAGAGTGGGTATGCTTGAGAGTGCTTGTGAAAGTGGGTAGAGGTTTCAAGAGTGAAGATGGTTGTGGTTTTGCCTGATACAAGAGCTGGTAACACCACACCTGGACACCAGCAACACAAGCCAACACTACCACCACTGAACTATCGCTTAAAAGGACCTGCTGAAGCATCGGGACGCTAACACCAACAGACTGACTGACCAGGCAGTCAGTAAGGAAGCCTGAGGTAAGGCTGGGCTTCAGGGATGCAAGAGGGGTAAAACAGAATCTAGTACTCGAGGATGTGATACAACAAACTAGTAACAAACGATCTGATGTCTTGTAAGATTGTAAAGACTGGGAAACACAGATGGTGCCTAGTGTTGTTTCACTGTGTCAACAATCCTCTATGAGGAAATCAAACCAGTCATAGGTATGTCACAGCACCTGGTCCACCTACCTGAAGTCTACCTTGCGTCGATTTCGGGAGGTCACAACCGTTGGAGCCCAGTCCCAGACCAGGCTTTTGGTTGTTTGCCTGATTACCAGCCTGTTGGTGCCAGCACAACCTATGCACCACAGCCCAGCTGATCAGGAAGTGACTTGAACTTACCAAGTTCCCTATTGAAGACAACTAGGGTGGATCTGTTGGTAATTACTTTAACGAATGAAAGGAGGGTTCTGAAGAGTCTTGGTCCCTTTAAACTTATTGAATTCTCTTGTGGTGGTATTTATTCCACCGAATTAACGATTCCACCATTCCCTCCACTATTCTACCTGAAGAGGAGGAGGAAGGATGGGGGGAGGTGAGTAGAAACAGTTACACCTCTAAGGGGAAAGGGGGTATGTTTGTCTAACAGAATTCTCCCCCCTCCTCTCTCCATGAGAGACCATAAGTTCAGTACTATATTCCCTGCCTTGTTATAGTTATGATCTATCTCATCAAACTAGGATCTCCAATTAAAAAAATATCAAGAATGAGCTGTCATTCTAAACATATCTTTTAGGGCAGAAGAAAGGAATTTATAGACGCATAAATAGAGGTGAGGGTCATCTTATAAATCAGTATACTGACATTAAGAGGGACGTTAAAAAGGGTACAAGAAAAGCAAAACTGGATTATGAAATACCCAAAAAAAATTTTCCAGGTTTATAGAACAAAAGTTAGGGATAAGATAGGCCCCCTTAAAAATAACTCTGGGCATCTTACTGACAAGGAGAATGATATGTGCTCTAAATTTAATAATTATTTTCTCTCGGTTTTCACACAGGAAGACACTAATAATATCCCAGTAATTATTTTTTATAGTGTCCCTGAAGAAGATAAATTATGTAATATCACAGTCACTAGCTTAATGGTTATGAAACAACTAGACCGACTGAAACAAAATAAATCGCCGGGTCCTGATGAGCTTTTTGCAAGGGTTCTTAAGGAATGCAAAATGGAACTCTGTGAACCAATATCTAACATTTTTAATTTATCTCTTCAAACAGGTGTAGTGTCTGATATGTGAAAGATGGCTAATGTAATTCCTATTTTTAAAGCAGGGGACAAGTCACTACCGTCAAATTACCGCCCAATAAGCCTGACCTCAATTGTAGGCAAATTACTAGTCAATTATAGCTCATATTATAAGAAGCTATCTAGATAACCATAATTTGATTAATGATACTCAGCATAGGTTCACGAGGGGCCTTACTAACGATGTATAAAGCTGTAATATAACCTCTGGACTTTTGTTGCTTACACTTCTTGATAAAAATCCCAGTAATCTGTTTGCCTTATTATGTACGCTTAGGCATTGCTGTCTTGGTTTAAGGTTGCTGTTTACCATAACCCCCAAGTCCATTTTCGCAATCTGTATGGCTAAGTTCTACGTTATTTAACTTATAAGTGCTTGGGTTATGGACACTCCCGAGCTTCAGAACCTTGCATTTATCTACATTGAACTGCATTTGCCACTTTTCTGACCAGGAATTGAGTTTGTCTAAATCCTCCTGAAGTTCCCCAACATCTACGTTAGAATCAATTATCCTACCTATCTTCGTGTCATCGGCGAATTTGCTCATATCACTAGTAATTCCCTCATCAAGGTCATTGATATATATTATAAACAACAACGGGCCTAAGACTGATCCCTGTGGAACACCACTTGTTACAAATCCCCACTCGGATTTAACCCCATTTATGCACACTCTCTGTTTCCTATTGGTGAGCCATGACTCGATCCATGACAGCACTTTTCCCCCAATGCCATGAGCTGCCACTTTCTTTAACAGTCTCTGGTGCGGTACTCTATCAAAAGCCTTACTAAAATCCAAATAAACAATATCGAATTCTTTATCGTGATCAACAGCCTCAAAAGCTTTACTAAAAAAGGTTAATAAATTAGATAGGCAGGAACGGCCCCTCGTGAATCCATGCTGAGTATCATTAATCAAATTATGGTTATATAAATGGCTTCTAATATCAGCTACAATTGACTAGTAATTTGCCTACAATTGAGGTCAGGTTTATTGGGCGGTAATTTGACGGTAGTGACTTGTCCCCTGCTTTAAAAATAGGAATTACATTAGCCATCTTCCACATATCAGACACTACACCTGTTTGAAGAGATAAATTAAAATTGTTAGATATTGGTTCACAGAGTTCCATTTTGCATTCCTTAAGAACCCTTGCAAAAAGCTCATCAGGAACCGGCGATTTATTTTGTTTCAGACGGTCTAGTTGTTTCATAACCATTTCGCTAGTGACTGTGATATTACATAATTTATCTTCTTCAGGGACACTATAAAAATTAATTACTGGGATATTATTAGTGTCTTCCTGTGTGAAAACAGAGAAAATAATTATTAAAAATAAGAGTACATATCATTCTCCTTGTCAGTAAGATGCCCAGAGTTATTTTTAAGGGGGCCTATCTTATCCCTAACTTTTGTTCTATAAACCTGGAAAAAACTTTTTGGGTTAGTTTTTGAATCCCTAGCAACTTTAATTTCATAGTCCCGTTTAGCTTTTCTTATACCCGTTTTAATGTCCCTCTTAATGTCAGTATACTGATTTATAAGATGACCCTCACCTCTAGTTATGCGCCTATAAATTCCTTTCTTCTGCCCTAAAAGATATTTGAGCCTATTATTCATCCATTTTGGGTCATTTCTACTTAATCTAATTTCTTTATACGGGATAAATGTTCTTTGGGCAGCCTGTATAGTGTTAAGAAAACTGTCATATTGATAGCTCTCTTCGTTACCCCAGTCCACAGTTGATAAGTGTTCTCTAAGCCCATTATAATCTGCTAAGCGAAAGTCTGGGACTGTTACTGAATTATCCCTACTATCATACATCCATTCAATGCTAAAGATAATTGACTTGTGGTCGCTTGTGCAGAGTTCCTCTGTAATTTCTAAATTATTAACAAGGGATTCCTTGCTTGCCAGAACCAAGTCAAGTAGGTTATTTCCCCTTGTAGGTTCTGTCACAAACTGCTTCAAAAAACAATCCTGAACTACTTTTAAAAAGTCGTTAGATTCTAAATTCCCTGTCAAGAAATTCCAATCAATCTGACTAAAGTTAAAGTCCCCTAGAATTACTACGTTATCGTGCCTTGTGGCCTTAACAATTTCCTCCCAGAGTAGTTTCCCTTGTTCCCTATCTAAGTTTGGAGGACGATATATCACGCCTAAAATCAATTTTTCACACCCATCTGAAAATTCTATCCAGACAGACTCTGTATGTATTATTTCAGACTTTATGCCCGTTTTTATGCAACAATTTAAATGATCACGGACAGAGTGCCACCCCACCCCCCTTCCCGATACTTCTGTCTACTTGGAACAATTTAAAACCCTGGATGTGACATTCAGCAGGCATGTCCCGATTTTTCATATTAAACCACGTCTCAGTTATTGCAAAAACATCAATATTACCCGCAAGTAATCTCAACTAGTCTATCTTATTCCTAGCACTACGACAATTGGTGTAATATACATTTAAAGACCCTCCCCTTTCTCTTTACCCTTCCTGCTCATTTCTGTTTTTCCACTATACCTATTACTGTCCTTGTCATCTAGTGCCACTGGCTTTCCAGTATCCACCTTATTCTGCCTATTACTAGTTCTCCTAGGCTGCCCAATGCCAGCTTAAGGGGTATTCAATTTGAAGACAGACAGGATCCTCAGTCTTCAAGTACCTAGCATCATGTAAGGTACAGAAGCGCCCTTGGGAGAGGTGTCTAAGTGTATTGCGGTCATCACCTAATTAACGATCGCAGTATAGAGTCCTGAAGACTCGAGTAAGTGATGAGTGGATCTTAAAATTATATCAGAATTACAGTAGTGTGGAGTAACGAATGAAGGCGCATCTTATTACTTGAGAACAACCACGGATGGTTAGTCTGCAGGCTTGTCCAGTAGCCTGCAGTATCTTGTGTTCAGTGTAAAGGTAGGATCCTAGCTAGGCCGGGACATTCACCTCAGATTATCGGGGTTTCTCGTACCCAAGATGTCGCCACGTGGTCAGCACCAGGACAGACTCGCTCCACAAGACTGTGTACCGGGTAATAACACCTGGATTTTGGACCAGGAGCTAGGTATCAACAAGTACATCCCGTCGCAAGGTATTAGTCCACAAAGGAGGCCTGGGATGACTGGGGTCTCTGGGCTCAATTGACGTGTGATTAATTATGTCAATCATAATTAAAAAACCTAATTAACGACGACAGCTCTCAAAAAGCAGTAAATAGAGCACTTTGTAACTACAAACACCATTCACACAACCACGATGTATGCAGAAAATAACTGTGAAAATCCAAACCACGTCCAGAAAGTGATCCATGACCAATGCTAGCAGCCACACAATGGAGGCGGCGGTGAAAACAGCAGAGGAAGGAAATAAGAAGTATCAGTAGCAGCATCAACAACAGCCTATGTTCATCAATTACATTTCAAGCCATATGAAAAAGTCAGACAGCATAACTCTCACTATGTTGGTGATTACAACACTGGCGGCGATGCTAGACTATTAACCATAGTCCAAACCGCATCTACACTAGTCATGGGTGATAAGCCAGAGCAAGGTTTGGCAAATAGTGAAGTTTCTCCACTACCTGGCCTAAAACAGGGAACATAATGCTGGGTTTTAGCGAGGCTGAAACTCCACCACCTCAGCAAGGTAACCCAGCGTCACCTCAGGACGGCACATGAGTACTCGGCATCCATCGAAGACACAGTGTACCTTCAAGCTGATATAAACAAAGTCTTCCAGTGGGCCATTGGCAAAAATATGCTGTTCAACGAGGACATATTTAAGTTACTCCACTATGGAAAATTTAAGAAACTAAAGACTGAATCGGAGAATAACAGACTTGAATCACAATACAGCGGAATTAACGTGAGAGACTTGAGTGATAATCTTAGAGGATCTCACATTCAAAGACTACAGCAATGTTATTATCAAACTACAAGTAAAATAGCTGACTGTATAACTACAAGATTCAAAACAGAGATGCCGAACTTATGATGATACTCTCCAGGCTGGAATACGCCGTAATCTAACAGCATCTTTCAAGGCAGAGAAAGCTGCAGAACGCAGGGACCCTTTACTGGAAAATATCCTTGGCCTTTTGCTCACAAATGATGAAGATCTAGTACAAAACAATGTTGTAAAAACCCAGCAAACGTAGACATAACATAACAGAGGTTCAGACCTATAATAAACATACACGGGTTTTAAGGAGCAAAATAACGCGTCAGGAGGGTGTGCTCAACAAATTAAATTTCAACAACACATTAGCTGGGATCAAATATACCACGGCCTTGCTGAAATACATACGCTGGTAAGATAACATTATAAAAACATGTTTTTGAACCAGATGGATTTTCAGGTTTCTAACACACAGAACACAATAGCAGTAGCAAACAGAGCAAAAACCCAGCAACAGCGATGCAAAGAGCTCAGTTCCTCAAGGCACTGTCCTGACACATCTGCTGTTTCTTATCCTTTATAACAGACAAAAACATCCTTCACAAGTGTTTCTGCTATCTTCTGGAACGATGCTGAATAGTCTGGAGCCACAGATGTTGAACAATGTTCTCTTAATGTGCCCACAGCGTCCCTATGTTTCACTGGGTTTACTTTGCACTTCGTCCCAACACTGAACAATATTGCACGCACAACACGCACATAGAAGAGAGGAGCTTACGACGACGTTACGGTCCGACTTGGACCATTTACAAAGTCACACTAACACACAGAGAACAGGTAGAAGGGGTTATATATAGGCCAGCAGACAGGGGAGGGGACAAGAAAGTGGTGGAGTAATAGTAGTAGTAGTGGAGTCAGTCATATTCTGGGAAAGAGGAACACTGCAATAAAGCTGGCGGCCCGCATAGGGTAAGGACAAGAACACAGAGGGGGGAAAATGAAAATAAACTAAAGGACAAATACAAGGTAAAAGAAAGAAAACCCAGAGGAGAAAGAAGAAAGAGGAGAAGGGGGAAGAGATAGAAGGGGAAGGAATCAGGTAAAGTCACGGGTGTTCTGAAGTTTGGAGCATTTAACAATGTAATGGGAGAGGAAAGCATCAACAGAGACAAAGCCAGGGCTAAGATTCATACAGGGAAAGTTGTGTATAAGGGAGGATTCAACCAGATGGCGACTGTGAAAGTTGGACGTAGGGTAGACAGTTTTAGCAGAAGACCAGTCAATAGGATGACTGTGATCTCTGACATGACAGAAAAGAGCATTATTGGTGTCGGCAAGCCTAACACTATTTTTGTGCTCCCTAAGTCTGTCAGAAAGAGATCGGCCAGTTTCTCCAAAGTACTGAAGAGGACAGGAGGAGCAAGAAATAGAGTAGACACCAGGAGAATCTATGGAGGGAGGGGAGGTATGAACTAGATTAGTGCGAAGAGTGTTAGTCTGGCGAAAGGTAAGTTTGATGTCTAAGGAACGGAGAGAGTTGTTGAGATTAGAGAGACCAGAGATGTAGGGAAGGCAGAGGACAGGAGAGTTCTCAGGAGTAGTGTTAGGCTTGCCGACACCAATAATGCTCTTTTCTGTCATGTCAGAGATCACAGTCATCCTATTGATTGGTCTTCTGCTAAAACTGTCTACCCTACGTCTAACTTTCACAGTCGCCGTCTGGTTGAATCCTCCCTTATACACAACTTTCCCTGTATAAATCTTAGCCCTGGCTTTGTCTCTGTTGATGCTTTCCTCTCCCATTACATTGTTAAATGCTCCAAACTTCAGAACACCCGTGACTTAACCTGATTCCTTCCCCTTCTATCTCTTCCCCCTTCTCCTCTTTCTTCTTTCTCCTCTGGGTTTTCTTTCTTTTACCTTGTATTTGTCCTTCTTTAGTTTATTTTCATTTCCCCCCCTCTGTGTTCTTGTCCTTACCCTATGTGGGCCGCCAGCTTTATTGCAGTGCTCCTCTTTCCTAGAATAAGACTGACTCCACTACTACTACTACCACTACTACTTCCACTATTACTCCTCCACCACTTTCTTGTGCCCTCCCCTGTCTGCCTGCCTATAAATACCCCTTCTACCTGTTCTTTGTGTTAGTGTGACTTTGTAAATGGTCCAAGTCGGACCAAAACGTCGTCGTAAGCTCCTCTCTTCTATGTGCGGGTTGTGTGTGTAATGATCTACATTACTGTCAGACACAGCAACATCTTGGGAGCTTCATACAGGGAATTCTTTACTTGCCTAACCTATAATCATGACCTACTTCCACATGTGGATTTGTCCACTGTGATACTACCTACTGATATACCATGGACCAGGCTCGTCTGGTGCTTGCCTGGTCAACCAGGCTGTTGCTGCTGGAGGCCTGCTGCCCCACATATCAGTCACAGCCTGGTTGATCTGGCACCTGGTGAAGATACTTGTCCAGTTTCCTCTTGAACTACACTTGTTCCAGCCGTGTTTCGGATATCTTCTGGTAAGATGTTGAATAGTCTGGGACCCCGGATGTTGATGCATACGCAAATTTTCTCTTGCCTTATTCGGCAAGAAGATCGTTGCTATTTAAGCCAAAATAGCAAGTTTTTCCTAGTCAGAACGACTATAAAATATATATATATATATATATATATATATATATATATATATATATATATATATATATATATATATATATATATATATATATAATCGTGCCGATTAGGTAAAACTTGCTATTTTGGCTTAAATAGCAACGCTCACCTTGCCATATAAGACAAGTGAAAATTTGTGTATGCAATAATTTCGCCAAAATCATTCTGAACATAACGAAAAAAATATATTTCATAGTGTTTGTTTATTATTAAATTAATGTTAACGTATCTAAAATATATTTAGTTGGGTTAGGCTAAATTAAATTGCGCTTGTTGTAATAAGGTTAGGTAGGTTTTCAAAGTTTCTCTTGGTACAAAATTATAAATTATAAATGAAAATAAACTAAAGAAGGACAAATACAAGGTAAAAGAAAGAAAACCCAGAGGAGAAAGAAGTAGGTCGTGAGATCGCAGTGCTGAAGTCAGCCACGGAGGCCTACCATACACACCCATAAAAACACCATATACACCATACCACAATATCCTGTCTAGACCAGTGTGGGGATCTCATGAGACTAATACAAAAATGTTTTAGGATGATGAGAGGGAAAAAAATAAGTTATACGGGAAAAAACTGAAATAAATACATATTATAACAATAATATAACATAAGGTTAGTAAGTCTCCATAAAAGTACATCCCCATATACTAATAGGATGCAGGGGATGGCAGTACATTATCTGGGGACTTGTG
>WNWK01030683.1:0-12500 GCA_009830355.1 Cherax destructor
TACAAGACCCTGCAGGCTAGCAGTCTATCTCGCAGCTGAGATTAAAAGCCCTGCGGTTGCAGTCTATCTCGCATTTAAAGAGGTACAAGACCCGGTCGGGCCAGCGTCTATTCGCAGCTGAGAGTTACAAGACCCTGTCGGTGCACATTCGCAGCTGAGGTTCAAGACCCTGTCACCAGCAGCTATCCTCGGGCTGGGGTTCGACCCTGCGAAACAGTCATTCGCATGGGGTTCAAGCCCTGCCCAGGCCGTCTATCTCGCAGCTGGGTTAAAAACCCTGTCACGGGCAGTCTATCTCGCGGCTGGGGAAAGCCCTGCCCAGGGGCATCTATCCCGGTAAGGAGTTACTGACCCGTCAGCCGCAGTCTATCTCCCCAGAGTTCAAGCCCCCTGTCAATGGCAGCTATCTCGCAGCTGGAGTTCGACCCTGTCAGGCCAGGGTCTGTTTAAATTTTAACAATAAAATAAAGCGACTCACTTGAGAAAAAAGTTCGATTATTATTTTAATCTACTAAAAAGATGAAATAAGAAAACACTAAACTTTAATTTAATAAAATTTTATAGAATAAATGTACAAAAGGTATCTGTACATTTATGTCTTTCCAATAATAGGTTATAGTTATAAGAACAAAATGAAAGAAGGAACACTGAAGCAGGCCTACGGGCCCCGGGGACAGGTCCAAGTCTCCCCCGGGCCCCAATGTCCTAACCTTGTCAGGTCAGATCGGGCCCAATTCACTTAACCCTTTCAGCCTGAATTATGGAAGGCATCTGTTTGTTCTCATTTGTTGATATGTCCTTCCTGGGAAGCTAAGGAATACATTTATTCATGAAAATAATCATAATGAATAAAATTTTCCCAAAAAATTTGGGGGGGAACTTGGGTCCCCGGGTTTTTTGGAAAAAATGGGGAGTTACAGGTGAAAAAAATTTTGTTAAAAAACAAAATTTTATTAAATTTAAACTTATTTTTTACTATTTTCATTCATTAGATATAAAAGAAAATATTTTTTTAAATTTGGGTTTTTGAATAAAAGACAAACTGAAGAAAATTTTCCCCAATAGAAATTTCATTTCATGATTATACATTTTTTTTTTATTTTCAAAAATGAAGTTCATAAAATAAATAAATTTCTATTATAAATATTTACTTCTATTGGAAGTAAAAAAATAAAAAAAATAATGCTATCATTCTTTCATACTTATTTTTACCAGAGCACAATCTAGATAGATACCCCGGAAACAATTTTTTTTCCAGAAAGATAATTCCACAATGACTACAAATTGATTTTGGGTGGGATTCTCCCTTTTCTTAGCATACCTCACCCTTCCTTTCTTGTCAATAAATTTTGGGCCAATGGACCCCAGTGTTGCTGAGCCTAACAGAAGTAGGTACACGTAGTAACTTTTCTTGCTTGGGAGCCCTTGGGATCGACGATTTGTTGCAAATGCTACAAGCCCTTTTCCCGTTCTTTTGGAATTAAAAATGAGAGATGAATAAGTTTCATGGTACAAAACATATGCATTAACGATACTCATGTCAAAAGCCCAAAAAAAATTCTATGCCACCATTTTTTGCTTTTTCTGTTTGTACCATACAGCTGTCAGCATATCATGATCCACTCCTCCCATTTTTTCATTGTAACCTTTACCACTTGGGGGCAAGTGATTACTGTCTTAGTTCCTTTTTTCTGTCCTCTTCACAGTTGTTGTTGTAACTCCATGATATTTGGGATGCTATGTGAATTTTCTTTACTGTCCACCCACTTATACACAGTTATTCCTTATGTGGGACCAAAGTCAAAGTCCCCTTTTTTTTTGTCATTTTCAAAAGGAGGAAATCCTTTCTTGTGGGCTGATTTGCCCGGAACGACCCCTTGCAAGGTCTCTAGGAGAGGAAAGAAGTAAAGTAGTTATAAAAAAGAAAATTTTGTGTTTTTTGCCATGGAGATAATTAGTCAGTTTGAAAACTACTTCTCCCCCTAATCCTCTTTTTTCCCTATGATGGGATCTTTGTCTTCCCTTTACCTGTGTATAAAAGTTGAAAATATACCCAGCAGTATCAGCAAACACCACAATTTGTATCCTCTCTTGATTCTTATAGGATTATACTGTTTGAAAGTACATCTTCCCCTTGAAGCGAATCATTGATTCATCAACCTGAGATCCCTCCGGGAATCTGATGTCTCGGAATTTGTTATTCAAGCTATCAATGAGTGGTCTTAGTTTGTATAATTTGTCTTTTCTATTTGGGGCCATTTTAGTGTTATCTTTCAAAAAGTAACTTACTGAGAATGGTAAGAAACCTATCCGTGTCATAGTTTTGAATAGGGCTGAACCCCATATCATCTGATGTAGACCAATAATGGCGGGGATGGTAGTCGGTTTGAGCCCCTTATGATGTTGATTCCTAGAAAAAAATAAAATTCATCTTTTGTTACTGTAATTATTTTGCCTTTTTTAATACTATGGTTGGTCTGGTAAACAATTATTGGTAATATTCTCGTCAAAGAAAAAAGAAAGGCATGAAGTGCGGAAGCTGCTGTTTGTTTCTTGACTTTGTTGAAACAATGTATTCTGAGCAGGTTCAGGTTTTTTTTCCCAAAGTCTTCTTGGTGATGTCCTTGGCCACTTGAGATGGAGTTCCTGATCCTTGACGAAGGGGGGGTTCCCGTTTTTTACTAATGAAGGTTGCTCCTGGTCAGTAGTAATGGAACTTCCCCGGGTTTATTTATCATGGTATCATTATTGCCAATATAGATGAAAACTGTCTCTGACTTCACCCCCACTGAGGAAACCTTGAGCCTGGCTAATGGATCAGATGTTACTTGGGTAGAAAAGGGGGGGTTCTTCAAAGTCACTGTCTATATCATTCTACTTCAGTTCAGTGTCTTTAAACTGAAGGTATTTCTTCCAAAATCTTAAGAATCTTTCTTCATCAAACCTCTCTGTTGAAGACATATCGAAAATAGAAAATCTTCATGCCCATAATTTGATATATCATCTGCAAATTTTTATACCAATAAAGTCAAATTTCATTTTGTAATCAACTCTGGTATTTTTATTTTTAAGATTTGCCACTATGATTCTGGTGACTAACTATAAAATTAGAGCTTTTTTTTTCCCTTTTAAACTGCATGATGTCAAAGCAAAGTTTTTATAGTTACCCTAAAAAAATCGTTTTCTTTCAAGAACGACAATGTTTTCATATAAATGAAAGAATAACTAGTATAAATTGCTTTTTCAATGAGAGTAAAATATGAGTATATAACATTCATATAACATGTTGACTGATTATATCCCAGATAAAGTGTGGTAGACCAGGTAAACTTCAGGGAGTAAGGTTCAATGTTGGATCATATTCTGCACTCCTGTTGTTCAATTGTGATAAAAAAATAATGTAATGGTAAAAAACCAAAATCGATCAATTTTCAATATATTTTAGTTCTAAAAAAAACCTAATTGGAATCCCGCCCCCGATGGGAACTAGGATATCCCTTCACTATATTTATTATTACAAAGAAATTTCAAATATATGCTTGGTTTTTTCATTTTTTAATGTGTTCCATAACACATTCGAACATTGAAAAGTACCACAATATAACTCACCATAGAATGAATGGGGACTTTAAAAGGAGGGGGAATTTTTGGGGATGAGCCCTCCGAAGTTTCCCGCTGTTTGTTGTTTTGTAAGGCAGAGACAGCCAAATTTGCCCGAGCAAAAACAATAGGTTTTTAGGGGAGTGAAGTTTCCCCCCCAGGTTTCTATTCCCAATATTACCAGTACATTGCTATGGTTATAGAAAAAGTGGGGAAACCAAATCCCCAGGCTAAAAGGGATTTAAAGGAAGGGCAGGGATCTATCTAGTAGCAAAGCTAGTAAGGGCCAACTCACACCCACCTCACCCACTCACGATTTATCTAAACAATTTTAAAACTTCACAAGTCAGCTTCTTTACGGTACTCGTGAGTTTGTTCCCCTCATCCCCAAAATCTATTACCAAAACCCGTGCTTTTCCCATATCCTTCCTGAATCTGAACTTTTCCCAAATTAAAGCCATTGCTGCAAGTTCCCAGTCTAGGCTAGATTTTTTTTTAGCATGCTATTTACACCCTTTTTATTTATTCCTGTTTTCCTTTTTATACACCCCAATGTTTTCCCCTTTTTTAATTTTCTACGCTTTTTTTAGGGGTCTATCCTTAAAAGGAAGATTTCTGATACATGGGATCAACTTTGTAACCCCCTTTTGTACTTTTCCAGAGCATTTATATCCTTTCCCGTTATACGGTGCCCAAAAACTTTGTAAAATAATTTACATGGGGCCCTAACCGGATATTTTCGTTGAAGAACAACCTGAGGACCCCTTTTTATGCTCCTTGATATGAAGCCAAGGATTCTGTTCGCTTTATTGCAAAACTTATGCATCGTTGTCTTGGTTTTAGATTACTGCACACCGGGGCCCCCAAAAATCCTTTTCCAATCAGTAAATTAAGATTTACATTTTAATTTAGTTTATATGTGGCATGGTTTTTTTCCTGCCCCAATGTTTAGAATTTTGCATGTGTCTTTTTAAAACTGCATCTGCCACGTCTCCGACCACTGCATCAGTCTACTAAAATCCTCCGGGAGTGCTCTAATGCCCTCGTCAGAATGAATTCGTCGGCCTATTTTGGTGTCATCGGCAAACTTGCTTATATCGCTATTTTTTCCCCTTTTATCTATGTCGTTTATGTAAACTGTAAAACAAAAAAGGGGCCCAATACTGACCTCTTTGGAACACCACCGTGACGCCCCCCTTGATTTCCCCTCATTTATGCAAACTTTTGCTGCCTTTTTGTCCACCATGCCTCTATCCGGGAAAAACATTCCCCTTTTCCATTGTTTTAATTTTTCCTCAAAGTCTCTGATGTGGGCCCCAAACCCAAAGCCTTACTGAAGTCCATATACAAATATCATATTCATTACCATGATTTACCTCCTCAAATACCTTAGTAACAAAAGTTAATAAATTGAAGACAAGAACCCCCTTTTTTGTAAAACCGTGCTGAGATTCACTAATTAAATTACTTTTTTCAAGATGGCAAATAATTTCTTCGGCAATTATTGATTCCATAAATTTTCCGACTATGGAGGTTGGGCTTTTTGGGATATATTTCGAAGCAAGAACCTGTCACCTGCTTTGAAAATAGGTATCACTTTTGCCATTTTCCACTTATCTGGCACTATGCCAAAAACGAACGTTGAAAAGAAGCCAAAGGTTTGCTAAGCTCCTTTTACTTTCCCTTTTAAACCCTTGCGAAAGTTATCGGGGCCGGGGGATCAGTTGGGTTTTTTAATTTATCAATTTGTCTAAGGCCCATGTCACTTGTGACCCAAATTTTGTGCATAGTTTATTATCGTCCTGTTCTACATAATTTATTATTTCTGGAATATTGCTGGTATCTTCCGGGTTAAAAACTGAGAGGAAGAAAGTGTTAAAAATTCACATTTTCTTATCACTGTCGGTGAGCAGCCCGAGTAATTTTTGAGGGGGTTTTTATTTGTCTCTAATATTGCTTCGGGGTATACCTGAAAGCATCCTTTTGGGTTGTAATAATATTGGTAGAATTAGAAAATTATTTAAAAATGAAAAAAAGAATTGTGACTTTTATTGTGGAAATTTTCGCCTCCGGGAGTTTTTTCGGTTTTTAAAAAAGCTCCTGGAAAAGCGAAAGTCCCACAAAAAAATGTCACTTTTTCTTTTGTGCCCTTTTTTCCCAACACCCTTTTTTGGGTTAGTTTTTGATTCTCTTGCAACTTTCCATCAAAATTTCCTTTTTTGCTTTTCTTTTTCCCCTTTTGTATTTCTCTCTTTAACTGAATATAGTGATTTCTTATCTACCCTCCTCTATTGATTGGGCCTATATTTTGCCTTTTTTTTGACCAATGAGATTTTTTAAATCTATTGTTTTTCCATTTGGATCTTTTTTGTTTGATCTGATTTCCCTATTTTGGGAAAATAAGTTGCCTGGGCAGCTAGAATATGCTCTGGAAAACGTCATATTAGCAACCATCACCACCTACCTGGCCTATAATCATTCCCCCGTTCATCCCACCCCCTAATTTCTCAGTCTTATGAAATCAGCCAAGGGACGTCAGGGACAGAGACTTGGGTTTCCATTATTAGGGGAATTCCCCTAATATGTTAAAACTGAGGATTTGTGATCACTTTCCAAACTCACATTAACCTCAAGATTATTAATTAGAGATTCCCTGCTGGCAAGAAAAAAGTCAAGCAGGTTATTTCCCTAGTTTGGGTTTTTCCAAAATGTTTTTTAAAAAAAACCTTTAATCGTATCAAGAAAGTCACTTGATTTTTAATTTTTTCAAATTGTTCCAGTCGTTTCTTGTTAAAATCTCCCACTAGCACAACATTTTCGTACGCAGATGCCTTACGAATTTCGTCCCATGAAGTTTACTGCACTTCCCAAAGGTTTTGGGGCCGAATCACACTCCCCAAAATTAGTTTTTTACGGCCCCCGGGAAATTTTAAACCCAAAAAGATTAATGGCTGACGCTTCCCAATTTTAGATCTTGTCTAACAACAATTTAAAGTGTCTCTGACTTTAAACCCTAACCAACACCCCTTTCCCGTTGACCCTATCAGTGTGGAATAATTTATAGCCTTGTATGTGATATTCAGAAGGCATTTCTTTATCTTTCAGATTGAGCCAGGTCTCGTTATAAAAAAATATCTATGCTTCCTGCACTTGAAATTAATCTTAGCTGATCTATCTTATTTTTTCACTGTGCTATTGGTATAGTAAACTTTAAGGGAGCTAGTCTCTTCTGCCCTCTGCCGTCTTCCTTTGTTTGTTGACCTTTATCCATTGGGTTTTATTTTTTAACTTTAAGGGTGAATGTCTTTTTAAAAATTTAATGTTTTCCCAAACCCCGTGTTTTCAACCTGACTGTTTCCGCTCACCCATTCCTCTATCTTCTATCAGTTCAAAATCCTAGACATGTCAGCAATGGCCCTCTCGATCGAGTAGGCAAATGTTTCCACCCCTGCCCCAAAAGATGCCCCATAAATTTTTCATACATATCATGTTTGCCATAAACGTTTTCCCAGTTGTCAATGAATGGGATTGCAAGTTCCCCCGCAATTTGTCTATCCCGCAATTTATACCAATTGCCCCAGACAACAATTCATTGCCCACTCTCCTTTCTAGGCAAGATGTAAATATGATTTGGGGCACCTCCTTTTTTCACCCCCCCCAAATCTATAGCTGACCCGTACTTATCTAGCAGCTCTTTTTCCTACCTTTCCCCCTATTATTCCACCAAAAACTGAGACAGATAATGGGTTGTTCCCATTACCCCGACATGATAATTTTCCCAAACCCGTTGACTATGTCACCAACACCAGCCCAGGGAAGCACAACCCTTCCCCTCTCACCTTATTCCTATTACAAAAACACGGGCCATATATCTTACCTGTGAGTCACCAACCCCCAATCGCCACCCCTTTTTAGCAGGGAAAGTAGACCCTTTTCCTTCATGGTCACTGGAGTACACTCATCCCGAAAAAAGAGAAGCTATTTCCCACCTTCAAATCTTATTTCTTTAAATTTCCTTTTTTGATGTTCCTCCCATTACTGGGGAAACCCCTGCCACTTGTAGCAGGTGCTGGATTTCACCCCACTGCTGGTGCCTTTTTTGTCCTCCCCCCCTTCAGCCTCCTCCCGCGAGTGACCAAAACTCCCCCACTGCTGGGTTGGGCCCCCTTTCCCTCAACCACCCAGCCACCCCCCACTCCCCAAACCCCAGGGGGGTGAATCTTCCCGCCTCCCAATTTCCCCCCTGGAGAAACAGGACCTCCTCCTTCAACATTCCAACCTTTAGATTTTAAAAAAACTGCAGAAGGCCATGGCTTTCTAACCCTCCACATTAATCCCCAAAGCAGCCCCAGAACCCCTGACCCCCGTGACCACTGACCACTGAACAAAAAGAGAAACTAATAATTCCAAGCAATGGAATTTAAAATTTGGGTTTAAAAAAAATTATACGTGTTTTCTATGAAAAATTACGTAGTTGTGAAGGGGGAGCAATGACAAAACTTCTTTTTTTTATTTGCGAGATCGTGGGTACACCCCGGGTGTGTTAGTGCCCAGGGCCCCCGGGGGGGAGCCATGCTGCAAGGGGAGAGGAGTTGATCTTTTACTGAGGGAAATCAGCTGCCAAGGGGGGAGGCGGGGGAAAAACAGAAAAAAGTAATATGTATTTTGAATAATAAGATATTTTTTCACAAATATGTTTACAGTTTGAATAGAAATTAATAACCCAAAACCCACCTAAAACTCGTAGAAAAAAAAACTAATAGGGGAACGAAGGCACCGAATTGAACATACCCGAAAAAAAACAAAAGGAAAAAAAAGAACAAGCAAGGAATATACACGAAGAAGGCAAAAAACACAAAATATGCAAAGACTGGGAAAAAATAAGCCCCTTGGCAAGAAAAAAAGGAGAAACTGAAGGAGAATCATAGGACCACATTTTTGGGGAAAAAGACAGGACATACATTTTTGGGGGAAAAAGCACAGGACATACATTTTTGGGGGAAAAAACCAGGACATACATTCTTGGGAAAAAAAAGAGGGGAATACATTCGGGGGCAAAAACCCGGGAAAACATTCTTGGGGAAAAAGACGGGAATAATTTTGGGGAAAAAAAGCCGGGAATCATTTGGGGGCACAGGCATCAGGGGAAAAAAAAACAACATTCGGGGGGAAAAAAGCACAGGACATACATTTTTGGAAAAAAAGCACAGGACCACATTTTTGGGAAAGAGAAACCAAAAGGACAAGTATACCACCCGGAAAGACAAGGGTCTAGAATCACCAGAAAGAACAGTGTCTATCACTCTTAAGATATTGGGGATTTGCTGTCCGCCGTTTAGAGCAAAAGTTTCCTTTTCCCCAACATATCAAAATGTTTTCTCCTACACACCAAGAAGGTTTGTACTAAGTCAAGAAAAAAAATAATAAAAAACAACCCAGCGACTCCCCAAAAAAACATTTTTTTCCCCAAAAATCATTCAGGAAAAGCGAATATTTGCTATCATAATCCCTGTCCCAATAAATTAGACAATTGTTTCTCAAAAAAAAAAATCAGGAATGTAAAAGTCTTGGGCAAGACAGTGACCTTCTGCACAGGGGAAAACCTGGGGCAGTGTCGTAGAAAGCTAACACAAGACACCTGTGAAAAAGGGCAGGGGGACTCTTTGTTCCCGATTCCCAAAAAAAAAAAAATAAAACTATATAACTAGAAACAAAATAACTTCTTTCTTATTCCTACTTTTTATTTTTTTTTTTCTTTAATAATAAATAATGTTTATGTTTAAAATCAGGTTCTCTATAACTGATCTTCTAGGGTTTTTCAGTGTCTGATGATGAGTAAACTCGAAACTAGTCTCAAATTTGATGTTACAATACATAAATAAAAAAATATATATACAAAAATTTAATAAAAAAAAAAAAAAAAAAAAATAAATGTACGAATATAATTTTTTATCAACATTTTTTTAAAAAATTCTGTAGTATGCTGTACAGTCCATCACACCCCGGTATAAAAATGTTTTACTTGATTTTCAAAATCATCCTTTTACCTTCCTCTCCTGTCGGGGAAAAAACCTTCCCCTGAAAAAATATTGATGGAAAAATTAATAAATAATAGTAAACCGAAGGATATTTATAATAAGATGTTTTTCGGGTTTTTAAATATAAAATTAAATAGAAAAAAAAAAGAAATATATCCGTTGTGGTTCAGGTCTGTTGGTGAGACGGAGGTAATAACCGGAGGGAGAATAGATGATGGTTGTCTCTTTGGTGGGCCCCGGAGTAGAGGGTAAATTTCCCCCACTAGGTTGAAATACCACTGTAGGATCAAAGGTGATGAGATCTTCAGCAACACCCTCTAACGCACAAAGAAAACTAGAGGGGTTGTTGGGAATTCCCTTGTCCCGGGGAAAATTTTCTCGTAAGTCATGGGCTGTCCTGGAGAACCAGTCCAGCGGGAGAGCTGATAATAAAGAAAATATTCTGGGTTAAAAAGCTTAAAAATTTAAATGAAAAATGTTCAAGATGCCAATCATTGGAAACCCAAAAAAAACAAAAAATCAAACAAAGAAATACCCTGGAAGGGCCTTTCCTGATTCGGGGAAAAAGAAGGTGAATGACTCTACCAGGGGTTTTTTTTTTTTTTTTTTTTTTTTCCCGTAGTGGGTCATCTTAACCTTTTTTTAAAATGTTTTTAAAGCCTTGAAATGGATCAGTAGGGAAATTTTTAAATGTTGATGAAGTTAGGAAGCTGTGATTTTTGCATTGGGCAGGGAGGTATAAGGCCAGGGTGAGGAAAAGCCAGTTGTAGGTGGGCAGGGGATGGGCAGGGGGAATGAAAAGGGGGTGGGGGTGTTTTGGGAAAAGTGCCTTTTTTAATAAATGTATGGAAGAAGGAAGTTTCCTAGAGACTGGCAGAGAGGTGCATAGTTCCTTTTTATAAACAAAGGACACACAAGAAAAATAAAAATTATAGGAAATAAGCCTGTGGGGGTATTCCTGGTGAAGAAAACTTATTATTGAAAAAAAATTTGGAAAAAAGAGCAGAATCGCAGATGAACATGGAGGCTTTAAAGTGTGGGGTGTCAAGCCCAAAGAGTTTATATATATATTTTTTTTTTTCCCTTTTATGGATTTGGAAAAGGCAGATGGGGTGGATAGGGGGGCAATGTGGGATGTTGCAAATGTATGGAATAGGGGGCAGGTTATTGAAAGCAGTGAAGAGTCCTTACGGGGATAATGAGGCTGGTTAGTATGAGGAAAGAGACTTTTTCCCAGAAAAAGTTGGACTTAGACAAAGATGGGGATGCCCAAATGGTTGTTAATATTTTTATATTTTGGGGTGTAAGAAAGTGAATGCTCGGGTGTTGGCAAGAAGTGTGGGACGAAAATGAAGAAGCAACACAAAGGGGAAAGGGCACAGTTGCTTTTTCAATGACACTGTGTTTTTGGGGAATTCTGTCGAGTTGCAGAGGTTGGTGGAGGTTTGGTAATTATGTAAATAAGGAATATAAAAATGAACATAGGGAAGAGTAAGGTGAAAGGATAACCAAAAAATTTTGGTAATGAAGGACCGGGTATCAGATTGGGGGGATTAGCATAATGAATTTTTCAGATATGTGGGGGTGAACTTGTCAGAGATGGGTCATGAAAGGAGGTGAATCAAAAATTGACGGGAAAAGGTGAGTGGTGCACTGAGGAGTCGGGAGCCAAATAACATTATCAGTGGAAGCAAGAGGAGAATGTATGTGAGTAATTTTAATTTTTTATATATGTGTGAAGCATGGGAGGTGAATGTTCAACAAGGAGAAGACTGGAGGCAGTGGAGATGTATCTGAGGGCAATGTACGGTGAGAATATAATAGAGAATCCGTAGATTGGAAATTTGGAGAAGGGGCAGGGTTACTAAATCCCGAGGGCTGTTGAGGGGTGTTTAGGTATTCGGGCATTTAGAAGATGGAACGAAATAGAATGACATGGAAGGTAAAAATATGTAATGGAAGGAAGGCGGGGGACGGTCGGCCTTTGAAAGGTGGGATTGAGGGGTCCAAGAGGCTTGGACTTCCCGGAAGCATGCATGAGGTGTTAGATAGGGGGGAGTGGAGTCAAATGGTTATTATAACTTGACTCGCTTTTTGAGTGAGAGAAAAGATAATTTATGGGAAAATTTAGGAAAAAAGGGCTGGACACGAGTCCTGGAGGTGGGAAAACAGTGCCGCGCCTGAAGGAAGGGGGTTTATATGCTTCAGTTTTTAACTGTAGTTTAGGCACACCTCTGGGAAGACAGTGATGGAGTGAATCATGATGAAAGTGTTTCTTCTTACTCGGTCCCCCTTCCTTGATGGAAACGGCCGACGAGTTTATAAAAAGATAATAAAACATTATCTTTATTATGTTTTAACAAAAATATTCTAAAATATTAAAAAATCAGTGAAAGTATGACGCTGTAACTAATAAGGTTTCTACCAATGTTGTATAGTATTTAAACTTCTTTTTCCTCATTTTTACACCTTAATTCTTACAGCTTCAGCGTTGTTAACATAAGAACATAGAAAGAAGAAAAACTGCAGCAGGCCTACTGGCCCATATGAGGCAAGTCCAAGTCACCTCCCGGCCCAAACCATGACCCACCTAGTCAGGTCAGGTCACATCCATAAGGAAGGAGCACGGCATCAGACCTATTAGTACAAGTAGACAGGTCCACCTCACACCCACTCATGCATTTATCCAACCTATCTTTAAAATTACACAATGACTTAGCTTCTATGACTGAACTCAGGGGGTTTATTCCATTCATCCACAACTCTATTACCAAACCAGTGTTTTCCTATATCCTTTCTGAATCTTAATTTCCCCATCTTAAAACCATTGCTGCGAGTCTTGTCTAGGCTATTACATTCCCC
>WNWK01030683.1:17500-23315 GCA_009830355.1 Cherax destructor
GTATGGTAGGGTTATTATTGAAAAATTAGAGGAAAACGAGGGTGGGGTCCAGATGAGAAAGGAGGTTTCAGAATGGTAGGGGGTGTGTAAATCAAGTGTATACAATGAAACATATATATGAACTGTATTTAGATAAAGGTAGGGAAGTTTTATTTCATTTAAGTTTAAAAAAACATATGATAAGTGGATAGGGGGCAATGGGCAGATTTAAATGTATGGAATAGGATAAGTTACGAATGTAAAAAGTTTTATGAGGATAGTGAGGCTTAGGTTGGGGGGGTGTAGGAGAGGGGGATTACTTCCCGGTAAAAATAGGGGCTTGAAAAGGGATTTTAATGTCACCATTATTGTTTAATATATTTATAGATGGGGTTGTAAAAAAAATAGAAGTAAATGCTAGGGTGTTGGGAGTGGAGGGGGTTTAAAATTTTGGGGGAAACAAGACAAAATTGGTTGAACATTTATTTTTTTTTGATGATAATGTGCTTATAGGAGATTCAAAGAAAGTTGCAAGGGTTTTGGACGAGTTTAGGAGGGTGTGTAAAGGTAAAAATTTAAAATGAACATAGATAAGAGTAAGGGAAGGGGTGTCAAAAATTTAGATAAAAAAAAATGGGTATCACATTGGGGAGGGGGTATGGGAAAAAGTGAATTTTTCAGATATTTGGGGTTTTGTCGCGGATGGGTTTTTTTAAGGGTGAGGTTTAAACCCTAAATTGATGAAGGAAAAAGTGAGTAATGCATTGAGGTATCTGTGGAGACAAAAAACGTTATCTATGGAGGAAAAAAAGGGGAAAGTATGAAAGTATAGTGGGACCAACACTCTTTATGGGTGTGAACTTGGGTTGTAAATGCTGCAGCGAGGAGGGGCTGGGGGCAATGGAGATGTCTTGTCTAAGGACAGGAAATTAGGAGGGGTGTGGGTTACTAAACGTATTAGTCAGATGGCTGAAGACGGGTTGTTGAGGTGGTTTGTCATTTTGAGAGAATGGATCAAAAAAATGATTGGGGAAACGTATAAACTGTAGGGGGAAGGGGGTGGGGTCATCCTCGAAAGGTTGGAGGGGGGGAAAGGAGGTTTTTTGGGCGAGGGCTTGGGCTTCCAGCAAGCATGTTCCCGCCTGTTGATATAGGGAAAGGAGACGAATGGTTTTGGGACCTACAGCTGTTGGAGGTGAGAGGGTAATGTTTTGAAAGGGTTCAGGGAAACCGGTTATTATAATTTATCCGGGCTTGAGTCCTGGAAATGGGGAATACAATGCCGCACTTTAAAGGGGAGGTCTGGATAGTGACAGTTTGGAGAGTCTAATTTAAACTGTGACCGCCTCTGCAAAGACAGTGATTATGTATGAGCGAGGTGGAAGTGTTAATGAAAAGAAAGATTTTCTTTTGGGGATTTTCATTTTTTGGGTCACCTGCCTCGGTAGGGAAAAGGGCCCACTTGTTGAAAAAAAAAATATATATATATATATATATATATATATATATATATATATATATATATATATATATATATATATAATTTTTAAAAAATTTGTACCCCCCCGGGTTTCTGTGGCTCAGTCTGGTAAATGGAAAAAAAAAAAAAGAAAGGCACGTTTCTAATATGTTTGAGGGCTGTGGGTGGTGAAGCCTGCGCAGCAGGTCTGTGGGGGGGAAGCCGCTGCAGCATCTGTGGGGGGTGAAGCCTGCTTCAGCAGGCTTGTTGTTATTGTCTGTGCAGATATAGATTGTCTGGTTTGTCGACTTTGAACACGCCACTAAATTGTCCATGGAGAAACAATCCGTGTCAGATCTAAACCGCACAATTCTAAAGATTGGGCCTGAGCTTTTTTGATGGGGATTGCAAAAACCAATCAATTGGGAATTCAATCTTTAAATGAAATGGCATATCCGTTGGGAAACAAGGAATCGAGAAGAGTACATCTTCACCTTTGAAAAGGGCTTGTCAAGATTGTTGTTCTACGATGTTTCTCATTAATATTTTTTTTTTTAAACCCCGTCCTTTGGGTTTTGATTGATATTTCCCCAAAATGATAATTAAATTTTCAAGCAGTACGAGGGGGATCCCCGGGAAATCATAATTTAAAAAATTTGTTGGGTAATTAACCCTACATCTGCTTCCATGTCGACGGACTTGTATAACTGTTGTTTGAATGTTAGACTGAATAATATTGTTAAGTTCGTAGATGTCTTTTTTTTGGCCACAAGAATGCTCGTTCACTCACTGATTCTTATAATTGGTTTTAAATTGGGAAATACTTTTTTAACCAATTCTTCTTTTGGGGCACTAAATTGGAAGTTTGAGGAATGAAATTCGTCCTGATAGATGAACCGGCACCTTTCCCTTCACAATTTCCAGAAATTTATGTGAGAATATCTAGCTGATCGATCGTTTTTCAGCTGGAACATTTTGTGTTAATTTTTGTCTTTACGTGTCGCCACAACGGAAAATTCGATCCCCAAAAAGAAAACCTTTGCTCTTTCGTCGTTCGGAATACTGCGACATTGCTACCAGGTGGAAGAACTGCTTGACGAAAGCGGGCCACTATTAAAAGATGTCACAGGTGTAACTTAATAACAGGTATATAAAAACACGGGTATTCGAATCAATTTGTAAAACAAAGCAATTGGAAAGAACTTTCCCAAGATTTAAGATTTTGCAAAAGGGAAAATTTACAGAGGTGGACCCCATTATATAAAAATATATATATATATATATATATATATATATATATATATATATTTATATTTTATATAAATATATTTTTTTTTTTAAAAATATCATTGTTAAAGAACCTAGCTGATCACTGGCACTCATCACACACTGAGGGCCAAACGAATTCCCCCAGCCTTGAAAACATTGGGGCGTGTTTTCCCTAAAACACCCGTTCCTGGTCACCCTTCAGTGTAAATGGGTATGGGTGTTAGTCGACTGGTGTGGGTCGCACCGGGACAAAAATGAACTAAATTTTTCCCGAAATGCTAGAAACAAGCAGCTTTTTATATGGTAGTATGTCATTGATGCAGCTAAGCCTGTATACCTTGAAATGTCTTTAGTAATTTTGTGTCCCATAAATAAAATATAAGAAATTGTTATTCATGTATTCAATTTTTGGGGAGTTCTTGGTAAAATTTTTATGAACTCCCTTCCCCTCTTCTTAAATAAAATAATGAAAATCAATTTTCAATAAATATAATAAATGTTATTTTGAACAGAACCGAGAATGATAAAAAATTTACAAATGAGGGACAATTTGGGGGGGAAAGGAGGTTAAGAAATTATTTAACTAACTTTGTAGAAAGTACTTATAAAAGAGGACTTTTTAAACGGGAATTTGAATTAATAACCAAATGAAAAAATCCATTGAAAACTGCAAAGAAGCTGCAAAAGCGAACTTAACATCTGCTTTTATTATTTACGACGCTTTAAAAATCCCTAAAAAAGTAATAAAAAATGACTACAAAACTTTGGGTAATGGAAAAAATTTATGGGATGGAAATCAACGGGTTTAAAATCAGAGAATAAAATATAAGAATAACTTTTTTACGAACGCAGAAGCACTCCAGGGTGTGTAAGTTCAGTCTTCGGGAAAAATCAGCACAAACAATTAACACCAAAAATAAACACACGAGGTAGTGTTTTTATTTACCCATATATTTCCCCTTTAATATAAGTAAAGTTTTTTTCCAGAAAAAACCATAAATTTTAACAATTATGAACCAGGGGGGAAAAAACCATTAAATTTGGTTTCACCCAAGAACAAGACAGAAGTTGTATAGGACCCTTTTTAAACTTTGTAGGTGGTGCCAACCCGCCTAGGGTGAGGGGCTTTTGTGTTTGTATGGAAGACAACCTGCCTAGGCTGAGGGGTTTGGGAAGCTTTTGGGGGTGGTGCCAACCCGCCTAGGTGAGGGGGGTTTTTAAGCGGGGGGTGGAAGCACAACCTGCCAGGCTGGGGGCTTGTGAAACTTTTGGGGTGGTAAACACAACCTGCCTAGGCTGAGGGCTTGTGTAGCTTGTGAGGTGGTAACACAACCCGCCGGCGGGGCGTTAAGCTTTTGTAGGTGGTAAAACCCCTGCCTAGGCTGAGGGGCTTTTTAAACTTTTGAGGTGGAAAACACAACCTGCCGGCTGAGGGGCTTGTGTTTGAGGGGAAAGCACAACCCCGCCCGCACTTTTTAAACGGGAGGTGGAAAACCAAAAACCCCGCCAGGCTGGGGCTTGTGAATTTTTAGGGGGTAAAACACAACCCCTAGGCTGAGGGGGTGGTAAGCGGGGGGGGGAGGGAAAAATCGCCTAGGCTGAGGGGGGAAGCTTTGTGGTGGTAAAGCACAACCTCGCCGGCTGGGGGCTTGGAGCTTGTGTAGGTGGTGCCAACCCGCCAGGGTGGGGGGCTTTTAAAATTGTGAGGGGGGTGCACAACCCGCCTAGGCTGAGGGGGTAAATTTAGGTGGTAAAACAAACCTCGCCTAGGCAGGGGCTTTGTAAGCTTGTGTAGGTGGGGGCCAAACCCGCCTAGGGTGAGGGCTGTGTAAACTTGTGTAGGTGGTAAAACACAACCTCGCCCCCGGCTGAGGGGCTTTTTGTTTGTGTGGGGGTTGCACAACCCGCCTAGGCTGAGGGGTTGTGTGTTTTGTAGGTGGGCACAACCCCGCCTAGGCTGAGGGCTTGTGAGGTGGGAAAAAACCCTCGCCTAGGCTGAGGGGCTTGGAAGTTTGGTGGTGGAAAAGCAACCTGCTAGGCTGAGGAGCTTGTAAGCGGTGGTGGTGCCAACCTGCCTGGGCGGGGAGGAGCTTGTGAAAGGTGGTAAAGCACAACCTCGCCTAGCGGGGGGCTTGAAGCTTGTGTGGTGGTAAAGAAAACCCTCGCCAGGCTGGGGGGGCTTGTGTAAGTTTGGGGTGGTGGGCACAACCTCGCCTAGGCTGAGGGGCTTGTGTAAGTTTGGGGGGAAAAGAAAACCTCCCCTAGGCTGGGGGGCTTGGTTGCTTTGTGGTGGAACACAACCTGCCGGGCTGGGGGGACCCCCACGCTATTGCTTGCTCAACTGAACAATTAACAGAAAGCGGGGCCCTAATTTGCTACATTCTGAATAGCCAGTAAGATGGTCGAGTGAAGTACAAAACGTACTGGCGCAGGCCACATTTAAAAAAAGATATAATCAGAAGGGCCCCTTAATAACAAAAAAAAGATACATTCATTCTTTTGGCCTTTTTGATACATGGATGGCAAAATGCTTTAATTAAAGTCGTTCATAAAATATTAAATTAAAAACAAAAAGAAATAATGACGGAGGGCACCTGAAAAATCCTGTTCGGCTTACATAGAAAAGGCACAAAAACCCTTAATTTTTTAAATCAGAAAAAAAATGGAATAATAAAAATAAATTTAGTTTCATTTGAAAAGGAAATATTAGCAAAATGAGGATCCAGGTCCCTAAACTATTACTGATATCACTGATATCTTGATGCAACATAACACCCCCGTTACCCCCCGTCACGTGTTGTTAAACACCGTCTTGCCACGCCTCCCCTTCCCAGAGTCCACCACTACTGAACTGTTCATCATTACTCAGGTGCTACCACTACTGAACTGTTCATCATTCCTCAAGTGCCACCCCTACTGAACTGTTCATCATTCCAAGTGCCACCCTACTGAACTGTTCATCATTCCTCAAGTGCCACCACACTGAACTGGGCATCATTCCTCAGAGTGCCAACTACTGAACTGTTCATCATTCCTCAAGTGCCACCACACTGAACTGTTCATCATTTCCCCAATGCCGCCATACTGAACTGTTCATCATTCCTCAGA
>WNWK01030684.1:0-23312 GCA_009830355.1 Cherax destructor
GATCTCATTTCTCTGTGCCAGGATAGTGCCGATAGTAGATGGAGTTTTCTTGTACATCCTGGCAAGATCACTCAGACGTACACCACTCTCATATTTTTCTATGATTTCCTTCTTCAGTTCAATGGTGTTCCTCACTCTCTATCACAGGTGTGCCACTAGGAAGCTTTTGGACCCATGGTGACTTATTTGACAGTGACAATCACTAAACCACCAAAAAAGACACCAGATATATTGTGAATCTTTGAAAGAGCTGAGATAGGTAATGTTCTCTCAATGGTAAACAACGCTTCACTTGTGTCCTGCGCTTGCGCGAGCAGGCGGACACGTCTAATACCTTTCGGTACCCGAGGGATTTTTCGCAACCGATTACGAAAAAGCTACGTTTTCCGAAGCTTACGTTAACGGAACCTTTCGTTAACCGGGGGTCCACTGTACTCGTTACCAACCACTTGGACTTGCGACCAGCTCTCCAACCAGAATGCAGACCTAAGTACAACCTCTCCTCACTTAACGCGGAAATTTTGTTCCTGAAACCATGTCTTTAAACGAATTAGGTGCAAAGTGAGGAGCATACCATATTGGTAGTGCCTCTTCAAGGGGCTCCTTGATGTGGCAAAGAGGCTCTTGGTCTAAGGAATTAGACCCTTTGGTCTCCTTCTTCAGACCGAACCTAATATCCCCCAATCCTCCCTTTCCTATTCCATCCTCCCCATTCCCCCTTTTTTTCTTTTCCTCATCCCTCCCAACCTTCCTTTTTCCCCGTCCCGTTTGTAACCTCTGGGGTCCTTCCCTCTGGCATTACGGTTTCTAGGTGGAGGGAAGTGTGTCGGGGTTCATCCCGCTCCATGAGGTTCCTCGGGTGTGGTGAAGTTTGCCGTGGAATTGGATTATCTGGAGGCGCCCTGCTCTCTTCTTGGATTTCTGAGAAGTGGGTGGGGTGTCCTGCAGGTGACGGGTGTATCTCCAGAGGCTGCCTGTCAGTTCTGGGAGGTAGCAGCTGAATGCTGTATCCTTTGTGGCGGGTTTCCAACTGCCCTCTCTTTGTCTGCTGAGGTGGCTTGGTAGATGTGAGGTTGCTATCGGGTTCCATGCTGCATCTGCACTGCTCGTGGTCTCGAGGTCCTCTCGAATGAGAGGGGGAACTTATGGCCCTTTTATGCCTTCGAGTGACTGTCCCTCCGCTGTTCCTCATTTTTTTCTTTCTTTCATTCTTTCTTTTTTTTCTTCAAAATAATAATAAGAAAGAAGTCCCATCATCATGGAGTCTTCGTTCTGTGATAAAGCTCCCCTCCCAGATCCCTTTTTGTTACCACATCCTGTTCTGACCTGGCTTCGTTATTGGACAATTCTTCAGACTCTTCCCATACCCCTGTACCTTCTGCTGGTGATGCTTTGTCACTCGCTCCAGGTGCTGAGGCTCCACCTGTTTCTTCTAGTGCCTCTGCCTCTCGCACGCCTTAACCCTTAAACTGTCCACACATAGATATCGTTCACCTGTGTACTGCCGAATATTTTGAAAAAAAAAAAATGGTTTTTTTAAATGAAGAGCGCATTTTTAGAAACAGGATAGGCAAAAAAAAAAAAAATTAGAGCCAGTACTTACCGAGATATAAGCCCGAAGTTGGTGCTAAATGATGTGGTGTCGGCAACATGGAGCACTGCCGCTTGCAGAAACAATAAACATTTATCGTTTTTTTCAATTCTTTTCCATTTTCTGTTGTTTTCATGCTATGATAATAATGTTTTGATGCAGATCTTTTGATTTCATTGCCAATTCTTGTTTAGACACAAATGTTTGGTACTGAATTAGTAATCATACTGTCACTAACACACATGTTCACACTGATAAATGAATTTGTACACATGGTTCAATCACTTACTATTGTTTACATATATACACAAGGTATTTACAGGTCCCATTTATGTTTCTAGAAGTCCACCACTGTATGATACTCTAAGAAGCATGGATTCATACAGAGTGCCACCCCACATTGCTGACACATGTATCGTGTGTCTTTTCGCACTGGGGTCGCTGTTTACTGTAAGTACAAACAACACACTTTTTCTGAGAGTACTTCTTCTTTGGAGTAGATGGTAATGGTATCAAGCAGTGACAGTTAGGTATTATTCGGTTGGGCACTTCCCCTTCTGGTTGTGGAGTGACAGGTCGCTGTTGTGGGGTGACAGGTCACTATGGAGTGGCAGGTATAGGTGTGGTACCATACTTTCTCGCTATCTGCTTGATGACATTTAGGTGAATTCCAGCATATCGTTGTGCTTCCCAGTCTTTATTTCGTCATGTTGAAGGCATTGAGCATTGCAATGTCAACAAGGTGGAAAACACTTTATATACCACTTGCACTCCTACGCATCACAGTCAACAAAAGCCTATCATCATGTCACACTTGTCGACTAATCGCATATTGTTTGTATAGTCGACGACAACAGCTGGCTTTTAAATAGGTTCATTGTTGAACCTGCTCAGCCTGTCTGTCTGTACCATCTCGTTTCTGTGAATGGTTGACAGCAATGTCATGTCCCGTTTGTCATGCCATGACAGTGCCATGATGTCATTGGCATGAAACGCCTGCACTACACTTCCTCCAGTGAACTTTGACATGTGTTTTCTATTTCTTCTCACTGTTCCACATACAGTCATCCCTCGGTTTTCGATTTTAATCCGTTCCAGATGGATCGGCTAAAACCAAAATCGGCGAAAACCAAAACTATTTTCCCCATAAGAAATAATGGAAATTCAATTAATCCGTTTCAGAAACCCAGAAGTTTGGAAAAAAAAATTTTTGGGGCCTTAAAGATAGATTTACATGCACAAATGAATGAACTGAATGTGGCACTTACCTTTATTGAAGACTGATGTTGCTGGATGGGAGAGAGGGAAGATGGGAGAGGGAAGAGACCCTAATTTTTGGAAGGGGAATCCCCCTCCATAAGGACTCTAGGTACCAAGTCCTTATCCGGGGTCACTTCCCTGCATGCCTGCTACACTCCCTCCCTGCCTGCTACACTCCCTCCCTGCCTGCTACACTCCCTCCCTGCCTGCTACACTCCCTGCCTGCTACACTCCCTGCATACATGTTACACTCCCTGCATACCTGCTACACTCCCTGCATACCTGTTACACTCCCTGCATACATGCTACCTCCCTGCATACCTGTTACACTCCCTGCATACATGCTACACTCCCTGCATACTGCTACACTCCCTGCATACCTGCTACACTCCCTGCATGCATGCTACACTCCCTGCATGCCTGCTACACTCCCTGCATACATGCTACACTCCTACATACATGCTACACTCCTGCATACCTGCTACACTCCCTGCATACCTGTTACACTCCCTGCATACATGCTACACTACCTGCATACATGCTACTCCCTGCATACATGTTACACTCCCTGCATACCTGCTACACTCCCTGCATACCTGTTACACTCCCTGCATACATGCTACACTCCCTGCATACCTGTTACACTCCTGCATACATGCTACACTCCCTGCATACATGCTACACTCCCTGCATACATGTTACACTCCCTGCATACCTGCTCACTCCCTGCATACCTGTTACAGTCCTGCATACATGCTACACTCCCTGCATACCTGTTACACTCCTGCATACATGCTACACTCCCTGCATACATGCTACACTCCCTGCATACATGTTACACTCCTGCATACCTGCTACACTCCCTGCATACATGCTACACTCCCTGCATACCTGTTACACTCCCTGCATACATGCTACACTCCCTGCATACATGCTACACTCCCTGCATACATGCTACACTCCCTGCATACATGCTACACTCTTAAACTCCATCGTGTTTCTCACTTTCACTATCATATTTTTCTATTATTTCTTCATTTCTACAGTGTTCCTCACTTTCTTTACCAAAAAAGTGGCACTAGGAGCTTTCTTTGGGCCCATGGTAGCTTATTTAGTAGTCACACACAATAATCAAGGCCCAAAAACAATGAATTGTTAATAAATGTTTTGTATAAACTCCTGGGGTGATGTTCACTCAAGCGTAAACAATGCTAGACTGCGTGACAATGTGCGTGGGTGGCGGGCCTACGGCCTTTGTATGTGCGCGGCACTGGTGGACAGGTCCCATACGGTCGGCGAAAAGTAAAACAATCGGCGAAAACTAAGACAAATTTTCCCTGAAAAAAGTCGGCGAAAACTGGGACAAGCGAAAACCAAGGGATGACTGTATATCAGTATTGTTCACACGTAGGAAATCAGCGAGCATAGGGCTTGTGTACCAGTTGTCTGTGAACAATGTATGGCCCTTGCCAAGGTATGGCTGCATCATCTTGCGAACAACATCACCAGAAATGCCCAACATTCGCCTGGCATCATCGAGTGTATTTTTTCCTGTGTAGATAATGACATCCAACACAAGACCAGTCTCACAGTCACACATAACAAACAGTTTTATACCAAAGCGATTACGTTTGCTTGGTATATATTGTTTGAATGACAGTCATCCCTTGAACAGAATCAAGGACTCATCAACAACAATGTTCTTGAATGGATAAAAGTAGGCACTGAATTTTTGCTTGAGATACATAAACAATTCCCGGATTTTGTAGAGGAGGTCATTTCGGTTTGGTGTATTCCTGTCAGAGAAGTGCAACATTCTTAGCAACAGAATGAATCTGTTGCAGGGAAGGAGGTCACGGAAGACTGGAGTGCTAATGAAGTGGTCTGTGGACCATTATTTTGCTATATTGTTCTTATATGTATGTGGCATAAGCATGACAGTGCCAAGGAATAAATACATTTCAGCCACAGTTGTATCTTTCCACCTGCGCAACCGGTGGTAGTATGGTATATACTATACTGGTAGTATAGGTTGGCCTGGGTAACAATCAGTTTCATTATCGGCTCATCAAAGTATATTTGAAAATAGTCTAACTCGGTAGACTCATTTGTGATGGGACAGTGTGGCATGATGCCACTTCCACTGCCATCAAAATTGAAAGGATGTGGCACGAATGGTGTATGTTCAGTCCAATTCCATTCACGATCAGATGGTGCAGGGTGGACCTGTGGCATGGGACGTGGGGGAGCAGAAGGAGGGACGGGAGTGGGGCCAGCACATGGTTGAGAGGGTGCCTCGTGGTCCTTTGTCTGTCCGCACACCGCCATGTGGTCCAGGCATCATGCCACCCACCACTTCTTCCTCCATCCCAGCATACTCTCCTTCATTATCACTATGACTGTCAGTGGCAGGGGTTTTGGAGCAGTGACCTGCCAAGACCCTTGCCTCTGACTGCATATGGCACACTGCCTGAACGTAGGTTATGACGCCCAAAAGTACGTTTCACTGGGGAATAATGATAATCACTGTCACTCGACGAATCGTCTATGGGCATAAAATCGATTTCATCATCGTCACTTATATCACTTTCACTATCGTCATTACCATAACACATGGAAAATGATAATTTCCTCTTGCGGAGTTGCCTTTGGGTAGTAACAATAGCAACCCCAGAGGTGCTGGGCTGAGGGTCTGTGGCCACACCAAATGTGCTGGGCTGAGGGTCTGGTATGGCCACACTGTCCACACTGGCCACACTGGTCACCACAGAGGTGATGGGCTGAGGGTCATCTGGGTTGTCATCAATAGTTTCACTAATTCCTTGATTATTAGTGGCTATATCACTGTCTAATCCACTAAACTCGCGTTCTGTTTCACATTACGGGAATAGTAGTGTTAATACGACGAGGCATGAGTGAATCACGGGGGTTTGCCATGATGTTGACCCAAGATGGAGCTGAAACTAACTGGAGCTACCATGCAGTACCCTGGCGTCACCGATTTTTTTCATACTGCGCACACTGAGTGCGCAGACCCATTCTCTCATGTCTAGGCGACTCAGGCCTATCGTGCTAAATTTGAACGAATGAAAAATAAAACGTAGATCTATGTTCGGAGCAGTACGCACGTGAACGTATATCTACGTGTGGACAGTTTAAGGGTTAACTATGAGTCCGGCTTCCCTGAATATGGTGCGAAGGTTTTTGGATTGCCCACCTACCTCGGGTTGGGTCGTCCACGGTACTACGCCTAAACGCTCCAGACCATTTACTGATGACAGTTCTTCGATGTCTACTCATTCTACCCAAAAACGACTACGCGACACCCACTTCCTTTACGCACCATGTTTACAAGTACAGTGGACCCTCGACTTTCGGTCATAATCCGTTCCAGGAGCTAGACCTTAACTCAAATTGTTCGAAAGTCGAACCCTTATTTTCCATAAGAAATAATGTAGATACAATTAATCCATTTCCACCCGAAAATATTCACCAAAAATTAATTTTTTTTAACCCTTTGGAGGTCGACAGGCCCTCTCCCAAACTCGTTCTCAGGGTCGAAAATTTTTTTGGGAAAAAATAAATTATTTTTTCTTATGAAAGGATAGAGAATTTTTTTCCGATCATAACGACACCAAAAGTATGAAATTTGATGGAAAACTTACGGAATTATGCTCTCGCGAAGTTATCGGTCTCAACGATATTTACACATTGCCGATTTTGCCCACTTTGAGCCCTATTTTTTTGCCAATTCCAATGTTCCAGTCCACTAAAATCATAGCTATTTCGCTAGAACTCCATTTCTTCTATCGATTGAGTACAAGAAACTGCCCATTTACCAATTTCAACTACCCAAAAAAGTGGTCAGAAAATGGCAATTTGGCCAATTTCACACAAATTTCAAACGATGCCATTTTCAAAATGGGGTCCAGAATAAACAAGGCAGACACTCTTGGCACTAAAATAACATCTTCTCTGTTCATTAGTCATGTCTCCAGGCCCCTCTTACATTACTTTTGCTTTCCATTTTGAATTTTTATTCTCACAAAAAATAGAAGATTTACTGTTATGTATACAACTGCATCATTGTAAAAATGGTATAAGTAATATCAGCGCACTTGTGCAAGAATATTAGACTCGCCAGTTGATGTGTATTGGACGCATGGTGTGATTTGTTTACTCTTGAACATCGGCAAAAATCAAACATTTTCGCTACTTTGAGCTCAATTTGAAGATACAGTGGACCCCCGAGTATCGTAATTAATCCGTTCCAGGAGCTAGTACTTAACACGAAGTTTTCGAAATTCGAACCATTATTTCCCATAAGAAATAATGTAAATACAATTAATCCGTTCCACAAAAAAATATTCACATATAAAATAATTAAAAACAATATATATATATACATTTACTTACCTTTATTGAAGAGTTGCAGGCATCTGGAAGATAGAGTAATGAGTAATGAAGGTCATCTTGGGCATTTTCTTCCAAAACAGGCCTGTTTCATCACAATTAAACACTTGTTGGTGGAGGAATTCTTCAGCCTCTACGAAGGGAAATCCCCACTCCCTGCATGCCTGCTACACTCCCTGCATGCCTGCTACACTCCCTGCATGCCTGCTACACTCCCTGCATGCCTGCTACACTCCTTGCATGCCTGCTACACTCCCTGCATGCCTGCTACACTCCCTGCATGCCTGCTACACTCCCTGCATGAATGCTACACTCCCTGCATGAATGCTACACTCCCTGCATGAATGCTACACTCCCTGCATGCCTGCTATACTCCCTGCATGCCTGCTACACTCCCTGCATTAATTCTACACTCCCTGCATGAATGCTACACTCCCTGCATGCCTGCTAAACTCCCTGCATCAATGCTAAACTCCCTGCATGCCTGCTACACTCCCTGCATGCCTGCTACACTCCCTGCATGCCTGCTAACACTCCCTGCATGCCTGCTACACTCCCTGCATGAATGCTACACTCCTGCATGAATGCTACACTCCCTGCATGAATGCTACACTCCCTGCATGAATGCTACACTCCCTGCATGAATTCTACACTCCCTGCATGAATGCTATACTCCCTGCATGCCTGCTACACTCCCTGCATTAATTCTACACTCCCTGCATGAATGCTACACTCCCTGCATGAATGCTAAACTCCCTGCATGAATGCTACACTCCCTCCATGAATGCTACCACAGGGGTGCCACTAGGAAGCTTCTTTGGACCCATGGTGACTTATTTCACAGTGACAATCACTAAAGCACCAAAAAAAACACCAAATGTAGTGTGAATGTTTGAAAGAGCGCGCTAGGTAATGTTCTCTCAATGGTAAACAACGCTTCACTGGCGGCGTCCTGCGTCCCGTGCAGGCGCGGAGCAGGCGGACAGGTCTAATACATTACGAAACACGAGCGGTTTTACGATTCTCGAAGTCGTAAAAAGCTTACGAAACACGATGTTTACGAAGTAAGAACCTTTCGAAACTCGGGGGTCCACTGTACTTGTCATTGTCAAACCAATCAAAATCATCTCTATTTCTGTAATATATCTTCCATTCTATCAAATGAGACCAAGAAAACGAGAATACATCAATAAATGCCATGCGAAAATAGACTGCAAAGTCGCTGTTTAAACGAAAAAAACGGTCAGTTTTTTTTTTCTCATTATGCAGTGTGTGCTGCAGGATTTTTTTTATACCTTTCATACTGACCACACAGGCTTATTCTTTCATATGTAGGCCTACCAGCCGTTTCCCGCATAATTTGAGGCAGCTAGAATTTACGCGTACTAGTATGGCACCGACCCTGGCGCGTAAAACGTACTAGTACGGCACTGACCCCGAAAGGGTTAAAGAATAAATATACTATAGTTTTACATACAGAAAACAATGGTAAATAATTTTTTTTTTTTCAACAAGTCGGCAGTCTCCCACCGAGGCAGGGTGACCCAAAAAGAAAGAAAATCCCGAAAAAGAAAATACTTTCATCATCATTCAACACTTTCACCACACTCATACATATTCACTGTCTTTGCAGAGGCGCTCAGATACGACAGCTGAGAATAGTCCCTCCCAGCTGTCACTATCCCAGACCCCTCCTTTAAAGTGCAGGCATTGTACTTCCCATTTCCAGGACTCAAGTCCAACTAAATCAATTAACTGGTTTCCCTGAATCCCTTCACAAAATGTTACCCTGCTCACACTCCAACAGATCATCATGTCCCAAAAACCATTCGTCTCCATTCACTCCTATCTGACACGCTCACACATGCTTGCTGGAAGTCCAAGCCCCTCGCCCACAAAACCTCCTTTACCCCCTCACTCCAACCTTTTCTAGGACGACCCCCTACCCAGCCTTCCTTCCCCTACAGATTTATACACTCTCCAAGTCATTCTACTTTGATCCATTCTCTCTAAATGACCAAACCACCTCAACAACCCCTCTTCGGCCCTCTGACAAATACTTTTAGTAACTCCACACCTTCTCCTAATTTCCACATTCCGAATTTTCTGCATAATATTTACACCACACATTGCCCTTAGACAGGACATCTCCACTGCCTCCAGCATCCTCCTCGCTGCAGCATTTGCAACCCATGCTTCACACCCATATAAGAGTGTTAGTACCACTATACTTTTGTACATTCCCTTCTTTGCCTCCATGGATAACGTTAAAGCACTAATTTTAATGGATAAATGAACAGTTAAATCAGTTTTACCTTTATTGAAGACTTTTGTTGGCATATGAGAGAGACAGGAGAGTTTGTTTGGAATCAGGACAAGATAGTCCTTCAATATGACAATAATATCAACTCTACAGCTTATTTATCTAGCACAATTCATCTAATATGACATAATGAACAATATTAATAACATAGAAACATGATATAAACTCTAGAATGAATAAAACATGTCATTACGAATGTAAGGACTGGTGGTAGTGTGTTGTTGTTGGGTATTGCTTAATCGCTTAACTTACTTGCTACACTTTATCACTGGCTGGTGCTATAGCCTTTATCGACTTGTGAAGCTTCTTTGGACCCATAGTGACTTATTTCAGTGACAATCACTAAACCAGCAATAAACACAATAAATTTATTGTGAAATGTTTGAATGAGCATGCTGGGTAATGTTCTCTCCATGGTAAACAACACTAGACTGGCTCATGACGACTGCGCGGCGAGGCGCGCAAGCATGGGCAGGCAGACAGGTCTGGTACCCGGACCGATAGTCAAGGGAATGACCGGTTGGCGGGGGAAAACTGGACCGAAAAAAGCCATCGAAACTCGAAATCACCGATACTCGGACCGACCAAAAGTACGGTGGTACAGTGGTTTTACCGCATAATACTGTACAGATTGATTTTCTGTCTTGCGGTGATGATATTTTGGAGCAATTAGCCCTTCAGGACCTTCCTATTCTCAAAGTGGATACATATGTC
The DNA here is from genome assembly GCA_009830355.1 of Cherax destructor. Classification (NCBI taxonomy): domain Eukaryota; kingdom Metazoa; phylum Arthropoda; class Malacostraca; order Decapoda; family Parastacidae; genus Cherax; species Cherax destructor. The sequence continues at coordinate 10,302 of WNWK01030684.1, forward strand.
CTGCCCACTCGTAGGAGGAGGTGTTTTCCCAGTAACATCGCCCGCTTAACCTTTGACTGCTGTGAACTCCTGTCCTCCGTTTATATCATGGGCCATTGTCTATAGGTCTGTAAAGTGGTCCCTACTCCCAACAGTGTCGAAATGTCTGGTGCTTTGGACACCCCACTAAATTCTGCAGATTTGCACTGTAGTGCCTGGTCTGTGGTGCCGCAAATCATGGCAGTCTCTCGGCTCTGTCTTCCTCATATCCCTTATTCGCGAGTAGCTAGGAGGCCTCCAACCTTGGCAGTCCCCCCACCTACCAGCTCCTCCAGTTTCATGTAAAGTAAAGTAAAGTAAAGTTTTATTTCATTGCAGATTACATAGGTATCGGTAGTTACAATGTAAATTGAGTGCAAGGAGAGCCACTGACATGCCATAGCATTAGGGGCAGCTTATTCTATTCCTTAAAGACTATGTAATTAATATTAGAGAAATTTATTGAGTTTATTCTAGTTAAAAATTATTTTCAAAATTACAATATGATGAAATTTTACTGTTTAAATTATTATATAATGATATTAGATTGTTACAGGTGTTAAGATTCTTGAATGATAATATGGAATTGAGATTATCTTAAGGAAAATAACATTGAGCATTTTTGGCATTAACTTATAATATGAATAGGGGTAACATAATAGTAACATATTATTAAGAATTGAGATTATTGTATAGGAAAGTAATAATGAGCATTTTTCAAAGTAGTTTATAGTATGATCATTTAGTTTTGGGTGAGTAGGTGGTTTTTGAGTTGTCTTAAATTGATTTTCAGACAAGATTATCTTAATATTTACTGGTAATGAATTCCAGATTCTGGGGCCCTTTATGTGCATAGAATTTTTACATAGGTTGATATGAACACGGGGTATATCAAAAGTGATCTGTGTCTTGTGTTGTGGTCATGGGTCCTATTAAAGTTGGTGAGGTGAATTTTGAGCAGAGGGTTTATATTAGAGTGTAAAGTTTTATATATGTAGTAGGCACAAGAGTAAGTATGAATGTTCTTTACGGTGAGTAGTTTGAGACTTTTGAATATTGGTGGAGTATGCTGTCTAGAGTGGGAATTTGTTATCATTCTGACTGCGGCCTTTTGTTGTGTTATGAGTGGTCTAAGGTGATTTAACGTTGTTGATCCCCATGCACAGATTCCATAGGTGAGATACGGGTAGATAAGTGAATGATATAGTGCAAGGAGAGCTGATTGTGGTACATAATAGCGTATCTTTGATAATATGCCTACTGTCTTCGAGATTTTCTTGGAAATTTGTTGTATATGTGTTTGGAATTTAAGGCTACTGTCAAGGTGGATTCCTAGGAATTTTCCCTCTGTGAGTCTTGTGATGGGTGTACCATTGAGTGTTATGTTAAGTGGAACATTTGTGGCTTTGCTTCCAAACTGTATGAAGTAGGTCTTGTCAGTATTGAGAGTAAGCTTGTTAGTCGTCATCCATGTTGATATTTTCTGTAATTCGGCATTAACAGTGTTGGCCAGTATAACTGGATTTGGGTGAGAGAAGACATATGTTGTGTCATCTGCAAATAAAATGGGTTTGAGTAGTTGTGATGCATTCGGTAGGTCATTTATGTAAATGAGGAATAGGAGTGGCCCCAGGATACTTCCTTGAGGGACTCCGACTGTAATTTGTTGTGTGGAAGAGTTCGCTCCATTTGTGTACACGTATTGGCTTCTGTTGGTGAGGTATGACTTTAGGTAGTTGAGTGGGTGCCCCTTATACCATAGTGTGCTAATTTTGTGAGCAGTAAATCATGGTCGACTGTATCAAAAGCTTTTCGTAGATCAATGAAGATTCCCAGTGGGACTTCTTTCTTCTCAAGTGCTGTATATATTAACTCCAACATGTGCATAATAGCATCGTTTGTGCTCTTGTTTGTCCTGAATCCAAACTGACAGGGTTGAGTACATTGTGTGAGACGAGGTAGGAATAGATTTGTCTATGAATTAATTTTTCAAGATTTTAGAAAGTAATGGTAAATTAGAAATTGGTCTATAATTATTCAGGTCTGTTTGATCACCTCCTTTGTGGATCGGGGTGACCCTAGCTATTTTGAGAATTGATGGAAAGGTAGAGGCTTCAATGGATTTATTGAATAGTGTTGCTATAATTGGTGATAGTACCTGTGAAGCTTTTTTGTACATAAAAGTTGGTAAGCTGTTTATGTCTCCTGCCTTGTTTTTAAGGGTGTTGATTATGAGCGAGACTTCAATTGGGTTGGTAGGAGCTAGGAATAGCGTATTAGGGTAGGTGTTTGTGAGGTAGTCTGTTGGACGGGTGTTTGAGCTTGGGATTTTACTCGCTAGATTCTTTCCTATGGTGGAGAAGAAAACATTAAGTCTGTTTGCTGTCTCTGTAGGTGAGAGTAGGGGTTCATCTGCTCTTGATAATTTGATGGTGTTGTTTTTCGCTATCTTATTATTTCCTAGAATTGCAGATAGGGTCTTCCAGGTCTTTTTCAATCACCTTTTATGTTCTGGAGTCTGTTCTCATAATACAATTTTTTTGATCTTCTTATGAGGCTGGTAAGGATTGATGAGTAGCGTTTGGATTGTTCTCTGGTTATTAGACCCCTTCTGTATTGTTTTTCATATTGGTGCCTTTTGTTAATGGATTTAAGGATGCTGGGTGTTAGCCAGGGATTGTTAAGTCTCTTAGCTGTGATCTGTTTAGTTTTTTTAGGGCAATGTTTGTTATAGAGGTGGTGGGTTTTGTTAAGGAAATTCTTGATGCATTCATTAGTATCTGTATATGTTTCTAACTCATTATGCCAGTCAATGTTAATCATAGCTGTTATAAAGTTATATACAGCTGACTCATTATGTAGTCTGAAGGTAACTTTTGTAATATCTAGGGGCAATTTACCAAGATTAGTTATGAGAAAGGTCGGATAGTGGTCTGTGGTGTTGTCTGTGATTATGCCTGATTTTAGAGGGGCTATAGTATTAGTCCAGATGTGGTCTAGTAATGAAGTACTAGTCTCGGAGATTCTTGTAGGTTTTGATATTGTTGGTAGTAACAAGCAGTTGCTCATAGTGTTTGTGAATTCTGTTACTTGTGGGTCCTGGTCATGTAGGAGATTTATATTGAAATCTCCTGTGAGCAGCAAATGGTCTTTGTTCATGTGTGCATCAGTTATCAGGTTACCTAGTTTTTCACTAAAATGGTGAATGTTTGACTGTGGTAATCTGTAGATGTTTATCACTGTGAGGGTTTTTTGCAGGTCTTTTGATTTAAATTTAGCTATAATATATTCTCCATGCTCATCCCTTATGCAAGAGTTATTGATACATTCAAGTTGATCTGAGTAATATATAGCTATTCCACCCCCACGCTGATCTGTCCTACAGCCTGTAGTATCAGGCTTTAGCCAGGTCTCAGTGAGTGTGATGATTGACATATTGGTCTGGAGGGATTGGAGTAGTGCTGTGAGGTCATCATAATGTTTGCTCAAAGATCTAACATTGTAATTGAAGATAGTTATGTTATTGTTGGCTCTGAGTAATGTCTTTGCTTGATCTGCTGTGTAATAGTTGCAGTTGCTGTTGGAATCATGTAAGTCATTTAATAATAGGTTGATATCAGGATCAATTCCTGTAATCATAAGATTTGATGTGATTCTATAACTAGACCTGAGAATAATAGATAATACTAAACTTAATAATATGGTACTAGATTAAATTCTTAGGAACTATTTGATTATTACAAATTTTTAATAATAGTTTGCAGAGATATAAGGTATTTGACAGAGTTCTTGGCACGTGAATTTGTACCTTAGTCAATTTATACAAATGCAATTAATTGAACTATGGTAGTTTTACTAAAGCTGGGAATAAAGGAGCTAGGGAAAATAATAGTAAACAATGACAGTAAAGTAAATTAGTACCTGAGTTAGCACCTTAATTATTATAATAAAAATTAATATAAGAACTATGGCAGTTAGATTTTAAAAAAAATACAAACTAGGGAATATAATAGTAAACAATGAGAGTTAACACTTTAGGGAATATAATAGTAAACAAAAAGAGTAAAACACTTTAGCACCAAAATTAGCACCTTAATTATGAGAGTTAACACTTTAGGGAATATAATAGTAAATAAAAAGAGTAAAACACTTTAGCACTAGAATTAGCACCTTAATTTTTTTTTTTAAAGCTTCAAGTAAAGGAGTTATTGGATGAAAGGCAGTACTAGGTATTGATTTGTTGGGAACTATTTCAAGAGAATATATAAATGGGGATTAAATTAAATGGACAGATAGTAAATATGATATAAAATTAACTTAGAAGCAAGATTTGATTTATATTATAAAGTTTAAGCAAGTAATAGCACTAAAAGTAAAGTACATAGTGTATGAGGTAGTTGGTACTAGCTAGTATAAAGTTAGTACAAAAAATTTCACAATGTAGTAGTAACATACACTAATACACCACACGTATATTATGTGTTGAGGACAATAGGCTAATCAGTGATGGTAATGTCAGCTTGTCTAAGGAAGTTGGTGAGATCACGTTCGTTTAACATAGAAAATTGCTGACCTGTTGATACTTTTCGTCTTCCGGGGTCACCCCATCTCTAATTCTTTTGTGGTTTTACCCTCTGAAACCCTCACCTCCTTACCTACTCCTACCTCTACTTCTTCTTGCCCGCTAGTTTCTCAGTCTGCAAGGCCTCACACACCTGCATCTTCTTCACGCCTATCACCTGTGAAGCTGAACCTGTCTCATAAGCTTAAGTCTCTTTGCATTCCTCCAGTACTTACAATTCCCCAACAGTTTTCCTTTACGGCCTCGGTGCCTCGTTCTCACTTGTTTTCTAACTCACACAGAGGTGGAGGTTCACCCCCTTCATGTGGTCCCCTCTTCTCCTGTGACCTCCCCAGACTTCTTTCCCAGTTACCTTCCAACCTCCTTCATCTCCTGTTCCACCGCAGGACTCGTCTGTCCCTGCCAGCACATCTCTCCAGGTTCATACTCCCCTCCCCTCTCAGACCTCTTTGGCTCCCTCCATAATCTCTCCGATCTCTACTTGCTCTACCTCACCTGTCTCTGAAGTCATGGTATTGGCATTTTGCTTATCCGCTGAGACATTTGACACTATCTCTAACTATATTGCGGAGGCGAAACCCTCGATGGACACCGGCGCGCCTCCTTCTACCCCTTCTTATTTTTCATGACCCTCGCAGCAATCTTTTCCTTCACAGCATTGTAATTCCTTCTTGCTTACATGCTTTCCGTTGCCTCCACACATTGACTTCACTGACACAAATAGCCCATAGATTTTATCGCTTCTTTTTGTTGACATACCTGTCTTTGTGAATAATGACTTATTTACAATGGAAAATTTGTGGCTTCAGGGGTAATTGGGGAGAGCTCCAGGTGTTGCTCTCCCAGTTTTCCCCAGTATGTGCTGGGTTACAAGAGCCCAAAATTCATTCAGGTATTATTCGTCCCGTTTCGGGCTATGTGCTGTTGCATTCTTCTGATCCCTTTCCTGATGAATCATTTAATGAAAGTGCGCTTCTTGTGCGTGTTGGTATACCGTATCAACAGGTCTTCATTCTCTGCTGCATTATACTGCAGCCCATATTTATTTACACAGATGGTATGCAGTTTGCTCGCTATATCTCTCCCCTTCCCGTGCATTCTGTATCTCGGATATTGTGTTCTTGATCTCTACCGCCGCCCATCTTGTTGTTAGGTGATTTTAACGCTCACCATCATCTTTGGGGAGGGTCCCACTGTGACTCTCATGGTGATCAGTTGGAGACTTCTCATTTCTCATCCTCTTGTTTTAAATACGGGTGCTCCCACCCATTTTGACTCTGGCACTCAGTCTCTCCCTTTCATTGATCTTTCTTTCTGCTCCTCATCAATTGCACTTGATTACGTTTGGCCTGTTCTCCCAGATTTGCACGACAGTGATCACTTGCCTATTTTTCTTATTATTAGTACATATTCCCGACCGGCTCATAGCCTCCATTGGCAATTTGGACGAGTGAATTGGGACTTATACTCTCATCTTACCATCTTTCGTGGGGACCCTCCTTCATCCTCTATTGATGAGCTGATGCACCAGTTTTCGACCTTAGTTTTGACTGCAGCATCACCACTTTCTATTCCTCAAACCTCAGGCAGGCATTCTCAAACATGCGTGCCTTGGTGGTCTCCTGCGTGTGCCCATGCAGTGAATTTGAAATGTGCTGCGTGGGGCTGTTATCAATATAATCGGACCTCAGATCGTATTTTGGATTTTAAGCGGGCAAGGGCAGTCGCTCGCCGCATCATACACGATGCTAAACACACTTGTTGCCAAGACTACATGTCTACCATATTAAGACCATTAAGACTACAAATATTTTAAGGTAAGTAATGAGTGCACTGTATATGCATTTTATTGCTCTAGGGCACTTTAGATGCTTAGTATATAATGTTCACTCAAGGAGAAACTAAGCCAGACTGACTCACGACAGCTGCGCCGGGAGGCACACAGCCGCGGACAGGTCTGGTACACGGTACGAAACACGGGGCACAGTGTGAAACTCTTGACAAAATTTAGCTGAAAAAATGGTTCTAAACTCGAAAAGTACGATACTCAGGGCGTACGAAACTTGGGGTTCCTCTGTATATCTTCCATTCTATTAAATGAGATTAAGAAAAGAATACAGTGGACCCCCAGAAATCGGACATAATTCGTTCCAGAATGCTGTTCTAGTGCCATTACCGAACGAATTTGTTCCCATAAGGACAAAGGTAAATTAGATTAATCCGTTTCAGACCCAAAAAAATACACTTACAAAAGCACTTACAAAAATACACTTACACTTAATTATAGACCAATCTCAAATTTACCACTGCTTTCTAAAATCTTCGAAAAATTAATTCATAGACAGATCTATTCCTACCTTGTCTCACACAATTTACTCAACCCCTGTCAATTTGGATTCAGGACTAACAAGAGCACAAACGATGCTATAACACACATGTTAGAGTTAATATACACCGCACTTGAGAAGAAAGAAGTCCCGCTGGGAATCTTCATAGACCTACGCAAAGCATTTGATAAAGTCGACCATGATTTATTGCTCACAAAATTAGCGCACTATGGTATTAGGGGGCACCCACTCAACTACCTAAAGTCGTACCTTAGCAACAGAAGCCAGTACGTGTACACAAATGGAGAGAACTCTTCCACACAACAAATTACAGTTGGAGTCCCTCAAGGAAGTGTCCTGGGGCCACTCCTATTCCTCATTTACATAAACGACCTACCGAATGCATCACACTACTCAAACCCATATTATTTGCAGATGACACAACATATGTCTTCTCTCACCCAAATGCAGTCATACTAGCCAACACTGTTAATGCCGAATTACAGAAAATATTAACATGGATGAAGACAAATAAGCTTACTCTCAATACTGACAAGACCTACTTCATTCAGTTTGGAAACAAAGCCACAAATGTTCCACTTAACATAACGCTCGATGGTTTACCCATCACAAGACTCACGAAAGCCCAACTACCTACGGCGGCTTCTCGCTCTTTCTTTCTAGACCACTTCCGTTTTCATTCCCATGCCATCGCAGTATACACCGATGGTTCAAAGTCATCTGACGGCGTCGGATTCGCAGCAGTGTTTCCGGACAGCGTTGTACGAGGGCATCTATTACCCTCGGCTAGCATATTTATGGCTGAATTGTATGCCATTCTTGTGGCACTTATCCGTATTGCATCTAGTATGCCTGAGTCACCATTTGTGGTCGTTTCAGACTCCCTTAGTGCTTTACAGGCTATCCGTAAAATTGATACACCTCACCCCCTAGTTCTTTGTATCCACCTTTGGTTACGCCGTATCTTTAGCAAGCATAAAGATATTGTTTTTTGTTGGGTCCCTGGTCATGTTGACGTACAGGGCAATGAACAGGCAGACACTGCTGCGCGGTCAGCAGTACATGACCTTCCAGTTTCATATAGAGGTGTTCCTTTCACGGACTATTTTGCGGTCATTGCTACCCACCTTCGCACCCGTTGGCAACAACGCTGGTCTGACCTGCTGAATAACAAACTTCATTCTATTGAACCGGTTATAGGTTTCTGGCCTTCTTCTTGTCACCAATGTCGAGGTTGGGAGACTACTCTCTCCCGTCTTCGCATCGGCCACACTCGTCTTACTCACGGGTATCTTATGGAGAGGCTCCCTGCCCCTCTCTGTGAGCATTGTCAGGTTCCAGTGTCTGTTCGACATATCCTGTTGGACTGCCCACTATATCAACGAGCACGCATAATTTACCTCCAACGACGTCTTCGCTCTGCGGCCCTTTCTTTACCTTCCCTTCTTGCAGATGGACCCTCCTTTAATCCTGACTCTCTCATTGACTTTTTTGACAGAAACTGACTTACTACACAAACTCTGAAGATTATACCTCTAGCACCTCCCTCAGTCGCTTCTACCTCGATCTCTTGCTACCCTCCACCCCTGCACTATCCACCGTCATCTTGCACTCCATACCCTACTAATCGTCCATCTCCTTCTTACAACCCACTCTCCCTGCCTTCTACAATAACCTGCTGCGCTGTATAACCCCTGTGGTTTAGCGCTTCTATTTGATTATAATAATAATAATAATCACAAGACTCACAGAGGGAAAATTCCTAGGAATCTGTGCATGGGGCTCAACAACATTAAATCACCTTAGACCACTCATAACCCAGCAAAAGGCTGCAGTCAGGATGATCACAAATTCCCACACTAGACAGCATACTCCACCTATATTCAAAACTTTAAAACTACTCACCGTAAAAAATATTCATACCTATTCATGCGCCTTCTACATACATAAAACTCTACATGCTAATATCAACCTTCCGCTCAAAATTCTCCTCAACAACTTTAATAGGTCCCACGACCACAACACAAGACACAGATCACTATTTGACATACCCCGAGTCCATACTAACCAATGTAAAAATTCTATGCACATAAAGGGCCCCAGAATCTGGAATTCATTACCAGTAAATATTAAGTTAATCTTGTAGGAAAATCAATTCAAGACTCTTCTCAAAAATCACCTACTCACCCTATACTAAATACTCATACTGTAACAAACTTTCAAACCCAATGTTATTTTACTTAAGATAATCTCAGTTTTATATTGTCATCCTCCTTAACACTTGTTGCAATTTCATATCATCATATTGTCATTTTAATTAGTATAGTATCATCATTTTGTTAATTTGAAATAAAATATATAACTAGAAGAAACTCAATAAATTTCTCTAGTATTGTATCTTACACTAGTAGTTAGACTGTTGGGTTTAGTCCTGACTCTTTCTCTTCTACTTAAGCTCTTCCTCTCACCGGCTATTCTTCTTCTGTCCCCACTTTCCCCTCGCCCCTAGTGGGTCCTTACCTGAGAGTCTGAACTAACTAACTAGTATTGTTATTTTACTAGTATAGCATCAACATATTGTAACTTGAAACAAAATATACAACTCGAATAAACTCGACCAATTTCTCTAGTATTGTCTTTTTAATAGTATAATAAAATCATATTGTAATTTGAAATAATATATAACTAGAATAAACTCAATCAATTTCTCTAGTATTAAGTACTTAGTGAATAAGTCTAGAATAAGCTGCCCCTAATGCCATAGCATGCCAGTGGCTCTCCTTGCATTACAGTTTTATAATTGTAACTACCAATAACTATGTATACTTGTAACTTGCAACGAAGAAGATGTATGGAGTAGGTTAGAGAATGTAGTGTTAGAGTGTTCAGGAGAAGTTTGATGTTACAGGAAAGTGGGTGCGGGAGGGAAGAAGAGCGATTGGTGGAATGATGATGTAAAGAGAGTAGTAAGGGAGAAAAAGTTAGCATATGAGAGGTTTTTACAAAGTAGAAGTGATGCAAGGAGGGAAGAGTATATGAAGAAAAAAAGAGAGGTTAAGAGAGTGGTCAAGCAATGTAAAAAGAGAGCAAATGAGAGAATGGGTGAGATGTTATCAACAAATTTTGTTTGTGAAAATAAGAAAAAGTTTTGGAGTGAGATTAATAAGTTGAGGAAGCCTAGGGAACAACTGGATTTGACAGTTAAAAATAGGAGAGGAGAGTTATTAAATGGAGAGTTAGAGGTATTGGGAAGATGGAGGGAATATTTTGACCAGTTGTTAAATGTTGATGAAGACATAGAAGCTGTGATTTCGTGTATAGGGCAAGGAGGAATAACATCTTGTAGGAGTGCAGAAGAGCCAGTTGTGAGTGGGGGGGAAGTTCGTGAGGCAGTGGGTAGAATGAAAGGGGTAAGGCAGCTGGGATTGATGGAATAAAGGTAGAAATGTTAAAAGCAGGCGGAGATATAGTTTTGGAGTGGTTGGTGCTATTATTTAATACATGTATGGAAGAGGGTAAGGTACCTAGGGACTGGCAGAGAGCGTGTATTGTTCCTTTGTATAAAGTCAAAGATGACAAAAGAGAGTGCAAAAATTATAGGGGAATAAGTCTGTTGAGTATACCAGGTAAAGTGTATGGTAGAGTTATTATTGAAAGAATTAAGAGTAAGACGGAGAGCAGAATAGCAGATGAACAAGGTGGCTTTAGGAAAGGTAGGGGGTGTGTAGACCAAGTGTTTGCAGTAAAACATATAGGTGAACAGTAATTGGATAAGGGTAAAGAGGTTTGTGGCCTTTATGGATTTGGAAAAGGCGTATGATAGGGTGGATAGGGGGCCAATGTGGCAGATGTTGCAGGTGTATGGAATAGGAGGTAGGTTACTGAAAGCAGTGAAGAGCTTTTATGAGGATAGTGAGGCTCAGGTTAGAGTGTGTAGGAGAGAGGGAGATTATTTCTTGGTAAAAGTAGGCCTTAGACAGGGATGTGTGATGTCACCGTGGTTGTTCAATATATTTATAGATGGGGTTGTAAGAGAAGTGAATGCGAGGGTCTTGGCAAGAGGTGTGGGGTTAAAAGACAAAGAATCAAATACAAAGTGGGAGATGTCACAGTTGCTTTTTGCTGATGACACTGCTTTTGGGAGATTCTGAAGAGAAGTTGCAGAGGTTGGTGGATGAATTTGGTAAGGTATGTAAAAGAAGAAAATTGAAAGTGAATATAGGAAAGAGTAAGGTGATGAGGATAACAAAAAGATTAGGTGACGAAACATTGGATATCAGATTGAAGGGAGAGAGTATGGAGGAGGTGAATGTATTCAGATATTTGGGAGTGGACATGTCAGGAGATGGGTCTATGAAGGATGAGGGGAATCATAGAATTGATGAGGGGAAAAGGGTGAGTGGTGCACTTCGGAGTCTGTGGAGACAAAGAACTTTATCCATGGAAGTTAAGAGGGGAATGTATGAGAGTATAGTTATACCAACACTCTTATATGGGTGTGAAGCATGGGTGATGAATGTCGCAATGAGGAGAAGACTGGAGGCAGTGGAGATGTCATGTCTGAGGTCAATGTGTGGTGTGAATATAATGGAGAGAATTCTGAGTTTGGAAATTAGGAGGAGGTGCAGGATTACCAAAACTATTATCCAGAGGGCTGAGGAGGGGTTGTTGAGGTGGTTCGGACATGTAGAGAGAATGGAACGAAACAGAATGACCTCGAGAGTGTATAAATCTGTAGTGGAGGGAAGGGGGTAGGGGTCGGCCTAGGAAAGGTTGGAGGGAGGGGGTAAAAGAGGTTTTGTGTGCGAGGGGCTTGGATTTCCAGCAAGCATGCGTGTGCGTATTTGATAGGAGTGAATGGAGACAAATGGTTTTTAATACTTGACATGCTGTTGGAGTGTGAGCACAGTAACATTTATGAAGGGATTCAGGGAAACCGGCAAGCCGGACTTGAGTCCTGGAGATGGGAAGTACAGTGTCTGCACTCTGAAGGAGGGGTGCTAATGTTGCAGTTTTATAACTGTAGTGTAAAGCACCCCTCTGGCAGGACAGTGATGGAGTGAATGAGGGCGAAAAAATTTCTTTTTTGGGCCACCCTGCCTTGGTGGGAATCGGCTGATGTGTTTATAAAAAAAAATAATATTATTACACAATTGTTCGAGTTGGGAGCAGTACGATTTCCGGGGGTCCACTGTACAACCATAAATACCATACGAAAATGCAGTGGAACCCCGAGTTTCGGCTGTAATCCATTCCAGGAGCTAGGCCTGAACTCGAAGCAGCTGAAAGTCGAAGCAATATTTCCCATAAGAAATATTGGGAATACAATTAATCCGTTCCACCCAAAAATATTCACAAAAAAATCATTTTTTTTAAAGATTAAATACTATAGTTTTACATACAGAAAACAATGAGAAATAAATATAAAGCACTAATTTTAATAGATAAATGAACATTTAAATAAGTTTTATCTTAATTGAAGACTCTTGTTGACGTATGAGAAAGGCAGGAGAGTTTGTTTGGAGGCAGGACAAGATAGTCCTTCAATATGACACTAATATCAACTCTACGGCTTATTTATCTAGCACAATTCATCTAATATGACATAAACAATATTAATAACATAGAAATATGATACATACTCTAGAATGAATAAAATATGTCATATGTCTCTCTCCCTAACCAACGATTGTTGCTGTATTGTTTGTTGTTGGGTGTATAAGAGCCACTGAAAGATAAGCCTTACATAGTGGTGGTGATGGCCGCCAGAGACAGCGGTGTTGTCAGTCGCCCTATATAACTCCAACAACATTGGAAGAGTCAGTTTCGTGCTGTCCTTTAATCGCTTAAATTACTTGCCACAATGTTAATGCTACACTTTATCACTGGCTGATGCTATAGAATTTATCGACTCATGCTGCTTTAGTATCGTACATATCATAGACTCACTGAAGAAGGCACATTCTCCCCTCTCTCTTCCTCCTCACTTTGGTACTTTGCTACAATTTCTTTCTTCAGTTCTATCGTGTTTGTCACTTTCATTACCAAAGTGCTGCCACTATG
>WNWK01030685.1:0-23311 GCA_009830355.1 Cherax destructor
CTTGTATCTTGAAAAACTTGTATGGTGGGGTACTTGTAAGCCAAAGTTCCACTGTATGTATATTTTTTTTCAACACATCGGTCGCTCCCACCGAGGCAGGGTGACCCAAAAAAGAAAATCCCAAAAAAGAAAATACCTACTTTAATCATTCAACACTTTCACCTCACGCCAGATACGACAGTTTAGAAGTCCCTCCAAACTGCCAATATCCCAAACCCTCCTTTAAAGTGCAGGCATTGTACTTCCCATTTCCGGACTCAAGTCCGGCTAACCGATTTCCTGAATCCCTTCACAAAATATTACCCTGCTCACACTCCAACAGCTCGTCAGGTCCCAAAACCATTCGTCTCCATTCACTCCTATCAAACACGCCACACATGCTTGCTGGAAGTCCAAGCCGCTCGCTCACAAAACCTTCTTTACCCCTCCTCCAACCTTTTCGAGGACAACCCCTACCCCTTCCTTCCCTACAGATTTATACGCTCTCTAAGTCATTCTACTTTGATCCATTCTCTCTAAATGACCAAACCACCTCAACAACCCCTCTTCAGCCCTCTGACTAATACTTTTAGTACTCCCATATAGTTCGGATATGAGAGGCATCACTGTATATATTTTATTTATTCTCCATGGGGAAATGGAACAGAATTCTTCTTCCATAAGCCTTGGGTGTCATAAGAAGCGACCAAAATGCCAGGAGCACGGTGCTAGTAATCCCTAGTAATCTCCTTTAAAAGGAGAAACTTTTGTTTTTCCTTTTGGGCCACCCCACCTCGGGGGATGCGGCCAGTGTGTTGAAAGAAAGAAGAATTTATATTTATATGAAGAACATAAAATACTATACTCAAATATTTTATAAAGCATTGGGTTCATTTTTATCTACAATGTTACCTACAATTAACAAATATTTTAAAAAACTAAAAAATTAAACTTTATTTGACAATAATACAATATATAATTATTTTTCTCCTCTATGATGAATGAATTAGCAATTATTTTTACTAATCTATACATACTTTGTTACATACACTGCATCACTAATCTATATGTTAAAGTATCCATATCTTACATTATTTAACCCCTTGAGGGTCGAGAGGCCCTCTCCAAAACTTGTTCTCAGGGTCGAAAATTTTTCAGAGAAAAAAAAAATTATTTTTTCTTGTGAAATGATAGAGAATCTTTTTCCGATCATAGCGCCACCAAAATTATGAAATTTGATGGAAAACTGATGGAGTTATGCTCTCGCGAAGTTAGTGGTATTGATGACATTTACGCATCAGCGATTTCGCCCACTTTGAACCCTATTTTCGGCATATTCCAAAGTTTCAGTCTACTAAAATTATAGCTATTTCGCTAGAGTTCCATTTGTTCTATCAATTGAGTATAAGAAATCACCAATTTACCGATTTCAACTACCCAATAAGGTGGTCAGAAATTGGCAATTTGGCCAATTTCATACAAATTTCAAAAGATGCCAATTTCAAAATAGGGTCCAGAATAAACGAGAAAGACATTCCTGGCACTCAAATAACATTTTATCTGTTCATTAGTCATGTCTCCAGGCCCCTCTTACATTACTTTTGCTTTCCATTTTGAATTTTTATTCTCACAAAAAATAGAAGATTTACTGTTATGTATACAACTGCATCATTGTAGAAACGGTATAAATAATATTAGTGCACTTGTGCAAGAATATAAGACATGCCAGTTGATGTGTATTGGACGCATGGCGTGATTTGTTTACTCTTGAACGTCAACAAAAATCAAACATTTTCACTACTTTGCGCTCAGTTTTATGGTACATGTCATCGTAAACCCAATCAAAATCATCACTATTTCTGTAATATATCTTCCATTCTATCGAATAAGACCAAGAAAACCAGCATACAACCACAAATACCATACGAAAATACACCCGAAAGTTGCTGTTTTAAACCAAAAAAACGGTAGGAGTTTTTTTTCTCATTATGCACTGCGTGCTTCAGGATTTTTTTTATACTGCGCACACTGACCACACAGACCCATTCTTTCATATGTAGGCCTGTCAGCTTTCTTCCACCAGATTTGAAGGCACTAGAATTTAGGCGTACAAGTACGTGACCGACCCTGGCTGCACTGACGTACTAGTACGGGACCGACCCTCAAAGGGTTAACCCTTTCACTGTCTGTCACACAGAACTACATCACAGAGTCCAAGGTCCTTTCTGTAGTTCTACGTCATAAGCTCAGCTCACTCAGATAAGCTGTGAATGGTAAATTTTAACCTAAATATGAGAGAATGGGTTTGTGCAGCAAGTGTGCACCAAATAAAACAAATCCTGCCCCATGTGGTGCACGATGGGAAAAGCAAAATTTTGAGAACGTATATAGTTTTAAATAGCAAATCTGAGGTGTTTTCTTGGATGGGTTTTATGGTTTCAGTGGCTGTTTCTTGGTATCATTTGACAGAACACATATTACTGAAATTGAGATGATTTCCACTGGTTTCTAGACTGGAAGTAGCTTTAAATGGAGTTCAAATAGTGGAAATATTCAAATTTTGCCAATATTCCAGAGGACAGATAAGGTCCTCCTACAACCCCCAGTCTGTTTCATGGGTTTTTAATAGGTCTGATTCAACTATTGGGATGCCATAAACCACGACAAATCTTTCCTGGTTATATTTTATTATCATCTGAGAAATAGAGTAAATCTTCTATTCAATACACAAATAACCCGCACATAGAAGAGAGGAGCTTACGACGACGTTTCGGTCCTACTTGGACCATTTACAAAGTCACACTAACAAAAGGAAGAGAAGGAAGGAGTATATATAGAGGCCAGCAGACAGAGGGGTGGGAACAAGAAAGTGGTGGAGGAGTAATAGAGGTAGTAGTAGTGGTAGTGGCGTCAGTCATATACAGTGGTACCTCAAGTTACGATGGTCCCCAAAATCGCCCTTTTATGCAAGTTTATTTTTTTAAATGCTTTTGTAAGTATATTTTTGGGGGTGTAAAAGGACTAGTCTATTTTACATTATTCCTTATAGGGATAAATTCGTTTAGTAATGGCACTTGAACAGCATTCTCGAACGAAAAAATATCGTAACTCGAGGTACCACTTACTAGGAAAGAGGAGCACTGCAAGGGAGCTAGTGGCCCACCTAGGGTAGGGGAAAAAACACAGAGGGGGTAAAAAATAATAAAGGACAAATACAAGGCAAAAGAAAGAAAACCCAACGTTTTCGTGTCATCTGTCCCTCTGTCCTATTTCTATGGCCTTCCCAAAACTCACAAACCTGATATTCCTCTACGTCCCATCATATCTTCTAGAGGTTCTGTCTCTTATTCTCTTGCTTCTTGGCTGGCCAAAACCCTCACTCCCTTTCTTGGTACTTTTTCTCCTGCCCACCTTCGTCACTCTCAAGACTTCATCTAACGGGTTCGCCCTCTCCCGACCTGTAAGATGCTTAGTCTTGACATTGAGTCCCTCTTCACTAATGTCCCTCTTGATGATGTCCTTAATTTTCTCAGAGAGAAAGCCAATGAAGGGTTACTTCATCTCCCTATACCCACTGATGTCTTTCTTGATCTTATCTGACTTTGTGTGGACTAATTCCTTTTCCTTCCAAGGTAAATATTATTCTCAAACCTTCAGTGTCGCTATGGGCTCTCCTCTATCTCCTGTTCTTGTTAATCTTTACATGGAATACTTCGAGACTGTTCTTCTTCCTACTACTGATGAGCGCCCTTCACTCTGGCTCCGCTATGTAGATGACATCTTTGCTCTTTGGTCTCATAACTCTAGTCTCTTCCAACCATTTCTTGATGCTCTTAATAATCTTGCCCCTTCCATTAAGTTTAAAGCTGAATGGGAATCTAATTCCTTGCTTCCTTTCCCTGATGTTCATGTCCACCACTCAGTTACAGATTTTGGCTTTTCCGTGTACCTCAAGCCTATGCACAGTGGCATGTATATTCACTACTTTTCTTATCCTGCTTCCTCTGTCAAGAAAAGTGTTCTTATCTCCCTCTTTTTCCGTGCTCTCCGCATTTGTGATTCTCAGTTCCTTGAAGTAGAAATTTCCACTCTTCACAATTCATTTTCCCGTCTTGGCTACCCTTCCCATTTAATAGATTCTGCCTTCTCACATGCTAAACGGAGGACTTTCTTCTCTCCAAACTCTACTCCTGGGAACTCTCCTATCCTCTGCCTTCCCTACATTTCTGGTCTCTCTTATCTCAATAACTCTCTCTGTTCCTTAACCCTTTGGGAGTCGACAGGCCTTCTCGGAAACCTGTTCCTGGGGTCGAAATTTTTTGGAAATTTTTTTTTTTTTTTTCTTATGAAATGATAGAGAATCTTATTCTGATCCTAACGCCACAACAATTATGAAATTTGATCGAAAACTAACCGAATTATGCTTTCTCGAAGTTAGTGGTATCAATGCCATTTACGCATCGGCGATTTCGCCCACTTTGAGCCCTATCTTCGGCAAATTCCAATGTCTCAGTCTACTCAAATTACAATAGCTATTTCGCTAGAACTCCATTTCTTCTATCGATTGAGTAAAAGAAACCGCCTATTTATCAATTTCAACTATCCAAAATAGTGGTCAGAAAATGGCAATTTGGCCAATTTCACACAAACTTCAAACGATGCCAATTTCAAAATAGGGTTCAGAATAAACAAGGCAGACATTCCTGGCACTAAAATAACATCTTCTCTGTTCATTAGTCACGTCTCCAGGCCCCTCTTACATTGCTTTTGCTTTTCATTTTGAATTTTTATTCTCACAAAAAATAGAAGATTTACTGTTATGTATACAACTGCATCATTGTAAAAATTGTATAAATAATATCAGAGCACTTGTGCATGAATATTAGACTCGCTAGTTGATGTGTATTGGACGCATGGTGGGATTTGTTTACTCTTGAACATCATCAAAAATCGAACATTTTTGCTACTTTGAGCTCAATTCCAAGGTACTTGTCATTGTCAAACCAATCAAAATCATCTATATTTCTGTGATATATCTTCCATTCTATCAAATGATCAAGAAAACGAGAATACATCAATAAATACCATACGAAAATAGACTGCAAAGTCGCTGTTTTAAACCAAAAAACGGTCAGTTTTTTTTCCTCTCATTATGCAGTACGTGGTGCAGGATTTTTTTTATACTGCGCACACTGACCACATAGACCCATTCTTTCATATGTAGGGCTACCAGCCGTTTCCCACTTAAATTGAGGCCGCTAAAATTTAGGCGTACAGTGGTACCTCGACTTACGATATTAATCCGTCAGAGAGGGCATATCTTAAGACGAAACAATCGTAACACGAATCAATTTTCCCCATAAGAAATAATGGAAATAAATTTAATCCGTCCAACACTTCCAAAAGTAGTTAAATAAAATATTTTTTAGAACTTTTGGACATTAAATAATAAATAATTGAATAAAGAATACATAAATACACATGCAAATATTGTACAATAACATGTCACTTACATTTATTGAAGAGTTGTTGATGTGTGGAGGACGGGAGGAGGGGAGAAGGTGGAGTAGTATGCTAGTGTTTGGAAGGGGAATCCCCTTCCATTAACACTGCAGGTACCAAGTCCTTTTCTGGGGTTACTTCCCTTTTTCTTTGAATGCCACTAGGACCAGCTTGAGAGTCACTAGACCTCTTTCTAACAACAAATTTGTCCAGGGAGCTCTGTGTCTGGCGATTCTTTAACACATCCCTGAAATGACACACCACTGTGTCATTGTACAGGTTGCCAGCACGGCCTGCAACAGCATGGTTAGGGTGATATTCATCCATAAATGCTTGCACATCACTCCATTTGGCACAGATCTCCCTAATCCTTGAAGAAGGCACATTCTTCCATTTTTGTTCCACCTCCTCCTCCTCCTCTGAACCATTGTCCTGACCACTGGTCTCTTGTTCCAGTTGCTGTTGAAGCTCTTGCAGATCTTCAGTGGTTAGCTCTTCCTTGTGCTCCTCCACCAACTGTTCCACATCCTCACCACTCACCTCTAACCCCAAGGACTTGCCCAATTCCACAATTTCTTCCACAACAGGCTCAGGCTCAGGCTCAGGGTTCTGAGGCTCAGCCCCAAAACCTTCAAAATCCCTCTCTAGGACACAGTCTGGCCACAATTTTCTCCAGGCAGAGTTCAAAGTCCTGGTAGTCACTCCCTCCCAAGCCTTACCTATAAGGTGTACACAATGCAGCATATGGAAATGTTTTTCCAAAATTCTCTTAGGGTTATGTTCATGTCTGTGGTCACATCAAAGCACTTTTGAAACATTGCTTTGGTATAGAGTTTTTAAAGTTGGAAATGACCTGCTGGTCCATGGGCTGGAGGAGAGGAGTGGTATTAGGGGCAAGAACTTCACTTTGATGAATTTAAACTCCTCCACAATTTTCTCTACCAAGTTTGGAGGATGACAAGGAGCATTGTCCATTATCAGGAGGCACTTAAGTGGCAAATTATTTTCCTCGAGATATTTCTTCACACTGGGGCCAAACACTTCATTGAACCAATCTAAGAAAATGTCCTTTGTGACCCAAGCCTTTTGTTAGACTTCCACATCACACACAAGTTAGACTTGCTGACACCGCATCTGCCAAACACTCGGGATTTTCAAAAGATACACTAGTAAAGGCTTCACTTTGCAATCACCACTGGCATTGGCACAAAGCATCAAAGTTAGCCTGTCTTTCATAGGCTTATGTCCTGGCTGTGCCTTTTCCTCCTGAGTAATGTAGGTCCTGTTGGGCATTTTCTTCCAAAACAGGCCTGTTTCATCACAATTAAACACTTGTTGGGGGAGGAATTGTTCAGCCTCTAGGTACTCCTGGAATTCAGGCACATATTTTTCAGCCGCACTTTTGTCACAACTGGCTCCCTCACCATGCCTCACAACACTATGTATGCCAGTACGCTTCTTAAATTTTTGAAACCAGCCTCTGCTGGCTTTAAATTCGCTCACTTCACTCGTTGCAGGCATTTTCTTAAGGAGATCATCATGCAACTGCCTTGCTTTTTCACATATTATTCCCTCCGAAACAGTATCTCCTGCTAACTGTTTCTCGTTGATCCACACCAACAACAACCTTTCCACATTTTCCAGCACTTGTGGTCTGTGTTTTGTGATCACAGATGCACCTTTTGCAACAACAGCTTCCTTGATTTTACTTGAATATTTCTTATCCACAATGGTAGCGATGGTAGAATAGGGTTTACCATACAGCCTGGCCAGCTCACTGATACGCACTCCACTTTCATATTTTTCTATTATCTCCTTCTTCACTTCTATCGTACATATATTTCTGTTCCTCTTTGCCACAGGCTTAGCACTAGGATCTTTCCTTGGACCCATGGTAGCTTATTTAGCAGTTGCAAGCACTAAAAACAGTGGAATAATGACAATATACTGGTATGAATGCGTGGGTGTGGGTGGGTGGTCGCTCTCGCTTGTAAACAATAGCACTGACGCTCCCTGGAGTGCGCGCTCAGCTGGGCGCCAAGCGGACAGGTCCGGTACGAAAGTCGTAAGACGAATCAATCAACGGATGTCGCATTCAAATTTCTTACGTTATAAGTATCGGATATCGAATATAACGTAAGATGATATCATCGTAAGTCGAGGTACCACTGTACTAGTACGACACCAACCCCTGCTCGTAAAACGTACTAGTACGGCACCGACCCCGAAAGGGTTAAACATCAAACTTTCTTTTCGCCAGACTAACACTCTTCGCACTAATCTAGTTCATACCTTTCCTCCCTCTATAGATGCTCCTGGTGTCTACTCTATTTCTTGTTCCTCCTATCCTCTTCAGTACTTTAGAGAAACTGGTCGATCTCTTTCTGACAGACTTAGGGAGCACAAAAATAGTGTTAGGCTTGCCGACACCAACAATGCTCTTTTCTGTCATGTCAGAGATCACAGTCATCCTATTGATTGGTCTTCTGCTAAAACTGTCTACCCTACATCCAACTTTCACAGTCGCCGTCTGGTTGAATCCTCCCTTATACACAACTTTCCTTGTATGAATCTTAGTCCTGGCTTTGTCTCTGTTGATGCTTTCCTTTCCCACTACATTGTTAAATGCTCCAAACTTCAGAACACCTGTGACTTAACCTGATTCTTTTCCCCTTCTCCCTCTTTCTTCTTTCTCCTCTGGGTTTTCTTTCTTTTGCCTTGTATTTGTCCTTTATTATTTTTTACCCCCTCTATGTTCTTGCCTCTACCCTAGGTGGGCAGCTAGCTCCCTTGCAGTGCTCCTCTTTCCTAGTATATGACTGATGTCACTACCTCTATTACTCCTCCACCACTTTCTTGTCCCCGCCCCATCTGCTGGCCTCTATATATACTCCTTCCTTCTCTTCCTTTTGTTAGTGACTTTGTAAATGGTCCAAGTCTGACCGAAACGTCGTCGTAAGCTCCTCTCTTCTATGTGCGGGTTATTTATGTATTGTTCCAGTCACGGTATTGTGCCTTTTTTTTGTTATAAATCTTCTATTTTTGTGTGAATAAGAATTCAAAATCGAAAGTAATATAGGAGAGGCCTGGGAATGTGACTAATGAACAGAGGAAATGTTTTGGTGCTAGGCATGTCCACACTGTGTATTATGGACTATTTTTTAAATGGGTATTTTTTAATTTTGTGTGAAATTAGCCAAATTACTGAATTCTGATCACTTTATAAGTTGAAACAGCTAAATCGGTGGTTTCTTGTGCTCAATCAATAGAAGGCATACCTGCGAAATAGTTAAGAATTTGGTCGATTGGAATAATGGAATGGGCTTAAAATAAGACTTAAGGGAGGGGCTAGCCTTTTTCAAGTGATTAGGAAAGGAAGATTGAAAAATTATGGAAAAAAATGTTTTCTTACCAAAAAATAGTGCATCATTCTGGCAACATTTTGGTGCAATGTGCTTGTTTATATCATATTTCTAAGTATTTTTTTCCCTTAAATGTATTTTTTTGTTGTTCTCGCTGTCATAAATAATACATGTTGCCAATTAGTGTTTTTTTTTTTTTTAGTTTTATCTCTGCAAAAATTACAATTTTTATGAGTTTCATTAAAAAACACTACATAGCAACATCTCTGATGCCTCCATTCATGTATAGGGACTCATGCCACCTCAGTGGCCTCTGGGATCTTAACAAATGTTGATGTATGCAACACGCTGAGATTTAGCGCGCCGTATCCATAGAGTTTTACAGAAAAAAATATATTAATAACTCAGAAATAAGTTATTGACATTGTGTGCAATGTTTTGCGAAAAATATTAATAGGATTGTCATGATTTTTTCACACTTTATTGAGTAATGATGGCTCTACAAACAACCATTAAGGATTTCCGATATCTTTTACAGCTTTGTTTTTATTGATTTTCTTCCCCACAAAATAAAGGCAAACACAAAATCACTAACTTCAACATTTTTTATAATGGAATCTACTGACATTTTTGCTAAAATGAATTGGGTCAACAATTATATAGCCTTTATCTTTCATCTGATGTTAACTAGAGCATTGTACATCTTCCCAATTTTGTAGAAATTTGCAAGTTTTGTGACCCCTAAAATTTGGCACAATTTATTTTTTTCTATCTAACTTAAAGGCAAAAAATCATAACAAAGACAGTGTATAGGTTTTTAAAAGCTGTATAAATCACTGTAAAAATCTCATTGAAATTAGACCAAAATAAAAACAAAAAGTGTGAATTCATTCGCCCCTCCCTCAATAGAAGGCATACCTGCGAAATAGTTAACAATTTGGTCGATTGGAACAATGGAATTGGCTTAAAATAAGACTTAAAGTCGGCAAAATCGTAAGTGCATAAATTGTGCCAAGACCACTAACTTTGCACCTGCGTAATTCTGTAAATTTTCAATCAAATTTTGAGCTTTTAATGCAATTCTTCAGAAAAGGATTCTCTACCATTTCAAAAGAATTTTCTTTTTTTTTATCTTTGGATATTGAGAGCAGGTTTAATTTCGAGGGGGTCTGGACAGTGAAAGGGTTAAAGCAAAACTCCTGAAAATACTGTGTGTGTGAAAAATGTATGGCCTTAGTTCAAGGACAGTTTCAACTCTGGGCACCATGTAGCAGAAACTACTTGGTTGAAACCTCGCTTCTGCATCTTCAAGAACTTGGAAGACACCACTAGATACTCAAAAACATTTTGCGCAGCTACAGTATAAGCGCAACTTGCACAGTATTGAAATTTTACTGATAAATCACTGATTTGTAACTTATGTACATAGTTAAAAGGTTAAAAAGATGATACTGTACAAATATTTGTAGAAATACAGTAATACAAGATTGTTGAGTTTTGCACTGAAAGACTATTTAATCTGAAATATCAAAGAATTTGGTGAAAAGACAAAGTCACAGTTGTGAAATTACCTGAGTCAGTAAGAGACAGCCTAGCCACTTGTGACCATTTCCGCTTCTCTGGGGGCCCTGTTTCCCGAGACCAAGAGCCTGTGAGTGTTTCCAGCTCTTCTTCAGATGAATGGTGTTCAACAGGATCACATGCATCACAGTCACTCACAAATGCAGAATCCGAGAAGGGTTCAACAGGGGACTCTAAGGCAGGAGACTCTCTAGGTGGGTCTGGGGTTCGTAGAGATGGATGTGGGTGACGTGGTGTTCGTGCTCGCCTCGTAGGATGTGAGAGATGACTGTGATGAAGATGATGGTGATGGTGGTGGTGGTGGTGGTGATGCTGAAGATGTGGATGGTGATAAGGACCTGTAGATGGAGGACCAGCAGAGGAAGGTATGGTAGATGGCGGGGGCATGTCAGGAGCATCACCAGCCATTGGGAGGTCATCACAGGTGAGTGTGTCAGTGCTGGTCTGGCTTGTGGGGCGCGATCTCACGCTACACCCACTCGACACCTCACTCGACATTTCACTGCCTGTTGAGAAAATATCATGGTAATATATCTAAAACATTTTTTCACATACAGTAGACCCCCAGTGTTCGTGATGCTCCAAACTCGAACAATTATGCAAGTGTATTTTTGTAAGTGCTTTCGTAAGTGTATATTTGGGGGTCTAAAAGGATTAGTCTAATTTACATTATTCCTTATGGGAACAAATTCATTTGGTAACGGCACTTGAACAGCATTCTGGAATGAATAAATCATGAACACCGGGGGTCCACTGTATTTAATCATTTTTTTTATTTTTTCTTAAATACATAAAGTAATGTAATAAGCAATACTAAAAAAAAGTCTTAAAATTATGATTACATTACAGTGAAATTTCTATGCACAGTAATAATGTTTCTGAGGTTGGAGCTCCAGAAAGCCAAGCTGGAACACTATACATCATTCACACCAATACTCACCTTTTTTACCTCACCAAGATTAACCCTTTCAGGGTCGACAGGCCCTCTCCCAAACTTGTTCTCAGGGTCGCAAATTTTTCGGAAAAAAAAAAAAAAATTCTTATGAAATGAATCCTTTTCATAATGACACCAAAAGTATGAAAGTTGATGAAAAACTAACGGAATTATGCTCTCACAAAGTTAGCGGAATCGACGATGTTTATGCATCGGCGATATCGCCCACTTTGAGCCCTATTTTCGGCCAATTCCAATGTTTCAGTCTACCAAAATTTTAGCTATTTCGCTAGAATTCCATTTTTTCTATCAATTGAGTACAAGAAACTGCCAATTTACTGATTAGAACTACCCAATAAAGTGGTCAGAAATTGGCAATTCGGCCAATTTCACACAAATTTCAAAAGATGCCAATTTCAAAATAGGGTCCAGAATAAATGAGACAGACATTCCTGGAACTAAAATAACATTTTATCTGTTCATTAGTCACGTCTCCAGGCTCCTCTTATATTACTTTTACTTTCCATTTTGAATTTTTATTCTCACAAAAAATAGATTTTCTGTTATGTTTACTATTGCATCATTGTAAAAACGGTATAAATAATATCAGCGCACTTGTGCAAGAATATTAGACTCGCCAGTTGATGTGTATTGGACGCATGGCGTGATTTGTTTACTCTTGAACATCGGCAAAAATCGAACATTTTCACTACTTTGCGCTCAGTTTCAAGGTACTTGTCATCATGAAACCAATCAAAATTATCTCTATTTCTGTAATATATCTTCCATTCTATCAAATGAGACCAGGAAAACGAGAATACAACCATAAATACCATACAAAAATAGACTGCAAAGTCGCTGTTTTAAACCAAAAATACAAGAGGTTTTTTTTTCCTCATTACGCACTGTGTGGTGCAGGATTTTTTTATACAAATACAAATTTTATTTCTTCGCAATTTTACATAGAAGTGCAAGGAGAGACACTGACATGCCATGGCATTGAGGGCAGCTTAATCTAATAGCTTATAGACTATGTACATAATATTAGAAAAATTGATTGAGTTTGACTTGTTTAAATATTGTTCAGATTACAATATGATGATATTACAATGTTCAAATTACATTATGGTGATACTACATTGTAACATGAAATAATAATAATAATAATAATAATTTTTATTTCGTTGCAAGTTACAAGTATACATAGTTATTGGTAGTTACAATTATAAAACTGTAATGCAAGGAGAGCCACTGGCATGCCATGGCATTAGGGGCAGCTTATTCTAAAGACTTATTCACTAAGTAATTAATACTAGAGAAATTGATTGAGTTTATTCTAGTTATATATTATTTCAAATTACAATATGATTATACATACTATTAAAAAGACAATACTAGAGAAATTGGTTGAGTTTATTCTAGTTGTATATTTTATTTCAAGTTACAATATGTTGATGCTATACTAGTAAAATAACAATACTAGAGAAATTTATTGAGTTTCTTCTAGTTATATATTTTATTTCAAATTAACAAAATGATGATACTATATTAATTAAAATGACAATATGATGATATGAAATTGCAACAAGTGTTAAGGAGGATGACAATATAAAACTGAGATTATCTTAAGTAAAATAACATTGGGTTTGAAAGTTTGTTACAGTATGAGTATTTAGTATAGGGTGAGTAGGTGATTTTTTATTAGAGTCTTGAATTGATTTTCCAACAAGGGTAACTTAATATTTACTGGTAATGAATTCCAGATTTTGGGGCCCTTTATGTGCATAGAATTTTTACATTGGTTAGTATGGACTCGGGGTATGTCAAATAGTGATCTGTGTCTTGTGTCGTGGTCGTGGGACCTATTAAAGTTGTTGAGGAGAATTTTGAGCGGAGGGTTGATATTAGCATGTAGAGTTCTATGTATGTAGAAGGCACATGAATAGGTATGAATATTTTTTACGGTGAGTAGTTTTAAAGTTTTGAATATAGGTGGAGTATGCTGTCTAGAGTGGGAATTAGTTATCATCCTGACTGTAGCCTTTTGCTGGGTTATGAGTGGTCTAAGGTGATTTAATGTTGTTGAGCCCCATGCACAGATTCCATAGGTGAGATAAGGGTAGATAAGAGAATGATATAGTTCAATGAGAGCTGGTTGTGGCACATAATAGCGTATCTTTGATAATATACCTACTGTCTTTGAGATTTTCTTGGAAATTTGTTGTATGTGTGTTTGGAATTTAAGACTACTGTCAAGGTGGATTCCTAGGAATTTTCCCTCTGTGAGTCTTGTGATGGGTGAACCATTGAGCGTTATGTTAAGTGGAACATTTGTGGCTTTGTTATCTTAAGGAAAATAACATTTAGCATTTTTAAAAGTAATTTACAGAATGCGTATTTAGTTTAGGGTGATTAGGTGGTAATATAATAGTAATATAATGGTAAAAGTTGAAATTATCTTATAGGAAAATAACATTGAGCATTTCTGAAAGTAATATAATAGAACACAATAGTAAAAATAGAAATTATCTTATAGGAAAATAACATTGAGTATTTTTTTAGTATGAGTATTTAGTTAAGGGTGAGTAGGTGGTTTTTGAGAAGAGTCTTAAAATGATTTTCAGACACGGTTATTTTAGTAATTACTGGTAATGAATTCCAGATTCTGGGGTCCTTTATGTGTATAGAATTTTTACATAGGTTGATATGGACACGGGGTACGTACGTATATCAAAAAGTGATCTGTGCCTTGTGTTGTGGTCATGGGTCCTATTAAAGTTGGTGAGGAGAATTTTGAGCGGAGGGTTTATATTAGAGTGTAGAGTTCTATATATGTAGTAGGCACAAGAATAAATGTGAATGTTCTTTATGGTGAGTAGTTTTAATCTTTTGAATATTGGCAGAGTATGCTGTCTAGAGTGGGAATTTGTTATCATTCTGACTGCAGCCTTTTGCTGCACAGACCCATTCTCTCACATCTAGGCCTACCAGCCTGTTTCTGCTTGATTTGAGGGCGCTAGAATTTAGGCATACTAGTACGTCAAAAACCCTGGTGCGTAAGCCGTACTAGTACGGCCAAAACCCTGAAAGGGTTAATCACAAGTCTTATGCTCAAAACAGGGCCACTTACCCCATTACTCCCTAAAGTAAATACAGTGGTACCTCGAGTTTCGAACAGCTCCCAACTCGAACAATTACGTAAGTGTATTATTGTAAGTGCTTTTGTAAGTGTATTTTTGGGGGTCTGAAACGGACTAATCTAATTCAAATTCGTTCGGTAACGACACTCGAACAGCCTTCTGGAACGAATTATGGCCGAAACTCAAGGTATCACTGTATATCAATGATGAAATATACCAATATGTATGTGAATATGACAATATGCACTTTATGACATTTACTGAGAAGACAGTTTAGTATTTGAGAAGGCATTTCATCCACCAGGGAATTTATCAGTTCTCAAGAACTAATAAGAGTCCCTAGAAGATGAAATGTCTTCTCAAATACCACAAATTATACTTAGTGTCTTATTCACATTTACCATGGCAGTTTGCTTGCCATGACTGGCATCAACTGGTAACCCATAAGAGCTACAAACCCATATTGTCAATCACTAATGCTAGAGTAAACACGCACAAATGCACACACACACGCCCACACATACGCACACACACACGCACAACTGATAAGGTGGATGGAGACAGGATGTTCCAGAGATGGGACACAGCAATAAGGGGGTCACAATTGGAAGTTGAAGACTCAGATGAGTCACAGGGATGTTAGGAAGTATTTTTTCAGCCACAGAGATGTCAGGAAGCAGAATAGTATGGAAAGCAATGTAGTGGAGGCAGGATCCATACATAGCTTTAATAAGAGGTATGAAGAAGCTTATGGAGCAGGGTGACCGACCTAGTAGCGACCAGTGAAGAGGCGGGGCCAGAAGCTGTGACTCGACCCCTGCAACCACAACTAGGTGAGTACTCACACACACACACACACACACCCACACAAAAAAAGAGAGAGAAAAAGTGAGAAAGAAAAAGAGAGGAGAGACTCACTCACTCTCACTCTTTTACTTTTCTGTGTAAGCAACAAGACAGGCATATCAGAGGAATTTAAAAAAAAAATGAGGTGAAGAAAGAAATGGAGGTGGGTGGCCTTACCTGTAGAGGAGTTTGAGCGTAAGTTTAACTCCCTTCAGAAAGAAACTAGCATTATGAAACAAAGAATGGGATGAGGTTGCAGAAAAGGTAAATAGGGCTATTGTGGCAAAAGGAAGGGCCCTAAACCTAAAAGAGGAAATGGAAAGGCTGAAGGAGCTTATGGATGGAAGAACAATGAGGAAGTAGTCTGAAAGGAAGTCGGGTTCCCTTCAGATGAATACTGAGGCAGTATGCAACAAAGACAGGGAAGAGGTTGAAGAACTGGTAATTAGGGCTAAGTATGGCCAAAGATAGAACATTAAAACTGGAAGAGGAAGCAATTATTATTATTACTATTATTATAATCAAATCAAGTGTTAAACTCATAAGGGTTCCATAGTGCTGCAGGGACAGATATGCGTGAGATTAGAAATGTACAAAGGTCAAGAATGAATGAAAGGTAGGGAAATGTAAGGGTAGTAAGGTTTGGGGTTAGTGCAAGTAAAATTGAAGTCATAGGTGGTTCAATAGGTTAGTTTCATTTAAAGAGTTAAAGAGAGTCTGTGTCAACGGTGGGACTTTAACCCTTTCAGGGTTTCGGCCGTACTAGTACGGCTTACGCCCCAGGGTTTTCGTCGTACTAGTATGCCTAAATTCTAGAGCCCTCAAATCAAGTGGAAACAGGCTGGTAGGCCTAGATGTGAGAGAATGGGTCTGTGCGGTCAGTGTGCGCAGTATAAAAAAAATCCTGCACCACACAGTGCATAATGAGGAAAAAAAACTTTGTGTTTTTGGTTCAAAACAGCGACTTTGCAGTCAATTTTCGTATAGTATTTATGCTTGTATTCTCGTTTTCTTAGTCTCATTTGATAGAATGGATGATATATTACAGAAATAGAGATAATTTTGACTGGTTTCACGATGAAAAGTACCTTGAAACTGAGCGCAAAGTAGCGAAAATGTTCGATTTTTGCCAATGTTCAAGAGTAAACAAATCACGCCATGCGTCCAATACACATCAACTGGGTAGTCTAATATTCTTGCACAAGTGCGCTGATATTATTTATACCATTTTTACAATGATGCAGTTGTATACATAACAGTAAATCTTCTATTTTTTGTGAGAATAAAAATTCAAAATGGAAAGCAAAAGTAATGTAAGAGGGGCCTGGAGACGTGACTAATGAACAGATAAAATGTTATTTTAGTGCCAGGAATGTCTGTCTCATTTATTCTGAACCCTATTTTGAAATTGGCCTCTTTTGAAATTTGTGTGAAATTGGCCAAATTGCCATTTTCTGACCACTATTTTGGGTAGTTGATACTGGTAAATAGGCGGTTTCTTTTACTCAATCGACAGAAGAAATGGAATTCTAGCGAAATAGCTATAATTTTAGTAGACTGAAACATTGGAATTTGCCGAAAATAGGGCTCAAAGTGGGCAAAATCGACGATGCGTAAATGTCATCGATACCGCTAACTTCACGAGCATAATTCCGTTAGTTTACCATCAAATTTCATAATTTTGGTGGCGTTATGAACGGAAAAACATTCTCTATCATTTCATGAAAAAATAATTTTTTTTTTCCCGAAAAATTTGCGACCCTGAGAACGAGTTTGGGAGAGGGCCTCGCGACCCCCAAAGGGTTAAGGAGGCCAGTGAGTGTGTTTGGGTGGTTTAGACTTCAGAAGTAGTTCTCTGCATAGAATATTATGTGTGCTTTTAGACGTCCTTGGCAGTCAGTGCAAGGTTTTGTAGCAGAAAAAGTCTGGTGAGAGGCCATGGGCAGCAGTCAATAATGCCATGAAGCTAGACTTTGCTCATCCAGTAAAATAACAAAGTTCCTTTAATGTGACTTTTTCCTCACTATTTATCTTTGAACAACACATTTAACCACTTAGTAAAAATTACATGGTACTAAATACTGCTGCAAATCCTGGGCACTTGGGGCTAAAGCAATGCAACAACAGAACACCTTATATCACTGCCGTATGTAAGCACACTGAGAGGTGATACATACTGTAGTCTCTTTTATTAACTCAAGAGTTGGCACCTCCATAAAACATTCAGATGAAGTGTGGCATCAAATACGCAATACAAATCTAGGTCACTTTAATGTTTATAACGGATGCAGGTCCAGATCATTTTTGCAGGCACTGTAGTTTATTTAGGCACTTGACGGATTTGTCAGTCACATTCTTCAGCGAGTCTGCCACGCACTATATACTAACACATACATTACTTATCCTAGTACTTTTGAGTACAATGACATACTGCAGTGTACCAGATGGTGCAGTTTATCATTAAGAGTACAGTGGACCCCCGGTGTTCGTGATTTATTTGTTTCAGAATGCTGTTCAAGTGCCGTTACCAAACGAATTTGTTCCCATAAAGAATAATGTAAATTAGACTAGTCCTTTTAGACCCCAAATATACACTTAGAAAAGCACTTACAAAAATACACTTACATAATTGTTCGAGTTTGGAGCATCACGAACATCGGGGGTCCACTGTATATGTAGTATTGTATATTATAATAACTAAAGCTCAGAGGGCACAATTTAAATTTGTGTAGGAGCAAAATTCCAGCATCATTAATTTTTAACCCTTTAAGTGTTGAGGAGTTGATCAACATATCCTTGCTAGAGCTCCGAATATTTTAAAAACATCTGTAAAAGCGGGTCAATGTTCCAAGTGTTCTAATAAAAAAAAAAATGTTAGGGTTAATACTTATTGAGATGTAAAGCAGCAAAACTGGTGCTGGATGTTCACACAACGGCAACAGGGAGTCCTGTCACTTGAAGAAATCTAGGATAACCTGTTTTTTTTTTTTTAATTTACATACTTTTTTTTCAACACGTCGGCCATTTACCACCGAGGCAGGGTGACCCAAAAAGAAAGAGAAACCTTACATCATCATTCATACATAATCACTGTCTTTCCAGAGGTGCTCAGATGCGACAGCCAATATCCCAAACCCCTCCTTTAAAGTCCAGGCATTGAACTTCCCATTTCCAGGACTCAAGTCTGGCTTACTGATTTCCCTAAATCCCTTCACAAAATATTACCCTGCTCACACTCCAACAGCTTGTCAGGTCCCAAAAACCATTCGTCTCCATTCACTCCTATCTAACATGCTCATGCACACTTGCTGAAAGTTCAAGCCCCTCGCCCACAAAACCTCCTTTACCCCCTCCCTCCAACCTTTCCTAGGATGACCCTTACCCTGCCTTCCTTCCCTACAGATTTATATGCTCTCCAGTTCATTCTACTTTGGTCCATTCTCTCTAAATGACCACACCACCACAACAAACCCCTCTTCAGCCCTAGGACTAATACTTTTAGTACTCCACACCACCTCCTAATTTCCACACTACAAATTCTCTGCATAATATTTACAACACACACTGCCCTTAGACACGACAACACCACTGCCTCCAGCCTCCTCCTTGCTGAAGCATT
This sequence comes from Cherax destructor, assembly GCA_009830355.1. Classification (NCBI taxonomy): domain Eukaryota; kingdom Metazoa; phylum Arthropoda; class Malacostraca; order Decapoda; family Parastacidae; genus Cherax; species Cherax destructor. Next base: position 18,964 of record WNWK01030685.1, read on the forward strand.
TACAACCCATGCTTCACACCCATATAAGAGTGTTGGTACCACTATACACTCGTACATTCCCTTCTTTGCCTCCATGGATAATGTTTTTTTTTGTCTCCACAGATACCTCAAAGCACCACTCATCTTTTTTCCTTCATCAATTCTATGGTTAACCTCATCCTTCATAAACCCATCCGCTGAGAAGTCAACTCCCAAATATCTGAACACATCCACTTCTTCCATACTCCCTAACCACCAATGTGATATCCAATTTTTCTTTATCTAAATTGTTTGATACCCTCACCACTTTACTCTCATCTATGTTCACTTTCAACTTTCTACCTTTATACATGATCCCAAACTCATCCACTAACTTTTGCAACTATTCTTTAGAATCTCCCAAAAGCACAGTATCATCTGCAAAAAGTAACTGTGTCAACTCCTATTTTGTATTTGATTCCCCATAATTTAGTCCCACCCCTCTCCCCAACACCCTAGCATTTATTTCTTTTACAACCCCATCTATAAATATGTTAAACAACCATGGTGACATTACACATCCCTGTATAAGACCTACTTTTACTGGGAAGTAATCTCCCTCTCTCCTAAACACCCTAACCTAAGCCTCACTATCCTCAAAAAACCTCTTTACAGCATTTAGTAAATTACTAACTATTCCATACACTTGCAACATCTGCCACATTGCTCCCCTATCCACCCTATCATATGCCTTTTCTAAACCCATAAATGCAATGAAAAACTTCCCTACCTTTATCTAAATACTGTTCACGTATATGCTTCAATGTAAACACTTGATCTACACATCCCCTGCCCATTCTGAAACAACCTTGTTCATCTGCAATCCTGCTCTCTGTCTTGAATCTAATTCTTTCAATAATAACCCTACCATACACTTTACCTGGTATATTCAGTAAACTTATTCCCCTATAATTTTTACAATCTCTTTTGTCCCCCTTCCTTTTAAATAAAGGAACTATACACACTTTCTGCCAATATGTAGGTACCTTCCCTTCGTTCATACATTTATTGAACAAAAATACCAACCACTCCAACACTATATCCCCCACTGCTTTTAACATTTATGTCATGATCCCATCAGTTCCAGCTGCTTTACCCCCTTTCGTTCTACGTAATGCCTTACGCACCTCCCTCACACTCATCCGGCTCTTCTTCACTCCAAAAATGTTATACCTCCCTGGCCAGTACATGAAATTACTTCCTCCCTTTCTTCATCAACATTTAAAAGTTCCTCAAAATATTCCCACCATCTTCCCAATACAGTACCTCCAACTCCCCATCTACTAACTCCCCTACTCTGTTTTTAACAAATCCATTCGTTCCCTAGGCTTTCTTAACCTGTTTATATCACTTCAAAAATTTTACTTATTCTCAGCAAAATTTGTTGACAGTGCCTCACCCACTATATCATGTGCTCTCCTTTTACACTCTCTCACCACTCTCTTCACCTTTCTTGTACTCTCCATATACTCTGCCCTTCTTATAACACTTCTGCTTTATAAAAACCTCTCGAAAGCAATCTTTTTCTCTTTTATCGAACCCTTTACCTCATTATTCCACCAATCACCCCTCTTTCCTTCTGCACTCACCCTCCTATGGCCACGAACTTCTGCCCGGCATTCTATCACTGCATTTTTAAAACTATCCCACCCCTCTTCAACCCCCCTACTGCCTATACTTGCACTAGCCCACCTTTCTGCCAATAGTTGCTTATATCTCACCCTAACTTCCTCCTCTCTTTCACCTCACTCTTAATTGTTGTTGCCATCTTCCTTTTGCCCCAGCCACCTCTTACTCTAACTGTAGCTACATCTAAATATTGATCCGATATATCTGTTGCTCCTCCATAAACATGCACATCCTGAAGCCTACCCATCAACCTTTTATCCACCAATACATAATCTAACAAACTACTTTCATTACATGCTATATCATATCTTGTATACAGTAGATCGTCATTTAGCACAATAGTTACGTTCCTAAAAAAGTCGTGTTAGATAATTAAAATAACTTATGGGAAAAATAGGGTTACGTTCCTGGGAGTCCCCAAAAAGCCAAACAAGTTTTTTTTTAGACCAACAGATCTTACAAAAATAAAAGTGAATATGTAATTTTAGTTCATTATCATGATGTATTATGTTGTTTTTACTGCTTAAGACTACAAATGTAACAGAAATAATAGTATTTACCTTAAATTGTGGGTGCTGGTGTTTGTGGATGATTGTGAAGAGAGTGGAGAGTTATGCTGTGGCCCTACTGGGCTGAGGTGGATAGTAGAGGTTCTGGAACTGAAGTCGATGGTTGTACTGAGTGTCTAACTTTAAGTCATTCAGTAAGTCAGTCAAGTCATTCAGTAAGTCAGTCAATTCATTCAGTAAGTCAGTCAAGTCATTCAGTAAGTCAGTCGAAGTCATTCAGTAAGTCAGTCAAGTCATTCAGTCAGTCAGTCAGTCACACAAACTTATGTTTATACATCTTTTTATGTGTACAAAGTAACGCTTCATTACGACCACGGGTTATGTCTTGTCTAATATCTGTTTTCTTCGTTAATTCTATGACTTAAATGCTCACACCTTTTCTTGCCACTTTGAGCAACACTGGTATGCCTACTGGGTGTCATGATTGCTTGGCAGATACAAGATATAGTAATTTAAGATCAAAACACAATTCACTCTCTTATTCTTCACAAACAGCTGGCTTGTAGCAGGATTTTTTTGACGCATATGGAATACGAATGGTTGGATGTTGGGATGGTGGGGTCGGGGGCGGGTTGTGTCCCCCGCTGAACAATAACAAGGCGGCCTCTTGAGGGAATAGGAATTTGTTTTTACTTCACGCAAACTAAGTTTATTCAGATACACTAGGCCAGGAGCTGAGTCTCGACCCCTGCAACCACAATTAGGTGAGTACAGTTACATAGATTATCATACATAGCAGCATATGTGTAGAGAACCTAGGATAACCCAAATAAGTCAGAGACTTATTTCGATTCTGTCTGACTTATTTGGGTTATCCTAGGTTCTCTACACATATGCTGCTATGTTTTTTTTTTTTTTTTTTCAACAAGTCGGCCGTCTCCCACCGAGGCAGGGTGACCCAAAAAGAAAGAAAATCCCCAAAAAGAAAAAACTTTCATCATCATTCAACACTTTCACCACACTCATACATAATCACTGTCTTTGCAGAGGAGCTCAGATACTACAGCTGAGAAAAGTCCCTCCCAGCTGTCACTATCTCAGACCCCTCCTTTAAAGTGCAGGCATTGTACTTCCCATTTCCAGGGGAAATGGGAATGTATGGCTATGTATGATAATCAATGTAACTGTACTCACCTAATTGTGGTTGCAGGGGTCGAGACTCAGCTCCTGGCCCCGTGTATCTGAATAAACTTACAGTTTGAGTGAAGAAAAAACAAATTCCCTTTTCCTCTAAGCACGAGGATTAGGCTTACACTTGAAATCATGTGATGCATTACCGCAAAGGAGCAAGGTGAAACGATCCTTTGCTGTCTTGAAGCCTGGTGTACTTTTCTCTTGCTGACTGATATAAGTTCATGTTGGCATTTTCTTCCAGAAAACACTTGTCTCGTCAGCATTAAACACTTGACTCAATGGTTTAAACCACCGTGGGCGACCATACGCTCAAATTTTTTTCCCCTCTCACGAACCGTGTAATATCATTTTTATGTCGTGTTAGATAATAATGTGCCGCAATTCTTCAATCGTGTAATACCCATAACGTGTAACATAATCTCGTGCTAAATGACTCAATGGTTTAAACCACCGTGGGCGACCATACGCTCAAATTTTTTTCCCCTCTCACGAACAGTGTAATATCATTTTTATGTCGTGTTAGATAATAATGTGCCGCAATTCTTCAATCGTGTAATACCCATAACGTGTAACATAATCTCATGCTAAATGACGGTCTACTGTACTTATTTATCCTCTTTTCATAAAATATGTATTACTTATTACCAAACATCTTTCTACACATAGTTCAATTAAAGAACCCAATTTTCATTTACCCCTGGGACCCCAAATTTACTTACTACTCCCTCTACAACACTTTTACCCACTTTAGCATTTACTTCCCAACCACAAGTACTCTCTCACTAGGTTCAAAACTCTCCATAGATGCACTCACTCAACATTTCACTCTCACTCACTCTCTACAATTTTCTCTTCTCCAGGTGCATACACTTACAATAACCCATTTTTCACATCCAACACTTATTTTACTCCACATAATCCTTGAATTTATATATTTATATTGCCTCTTTTCCAGCCATAACTTATCCTTCAACATTATTGCTACTCCTTCCTTAGCT
>WNWK01030686.1:0-23311 GCA_009830355.1 Cherax destructor
TGTTGTGAGTGGCATGACCTCCAGGATGTTGTGAGTGGCATGACCTCCAGAATGTTGTGAGTGTCATGACCTCCAGGATGTTGTGAGTACATGACCTCCAGAATGTTGTGAGTGGCATGACCTCCAGGATGTTGTGAGTGACATGACCTCCAGATGTTGTGAGTGGCATGACCTCCAGGATGTTGTGAGTGGCATGACCTCCAGAATGTTGTGAGTGGCATGACCTCCAGGATGTTGTGAGTGGCATGACCTCCAGAATGTTGTGAGTGGCATGACCTCCAGAATGTGGTGAGTGACATGACCTCTAGGATGTTGTGGGTGGCATGACCTCCAGGATATTGTGAGTGACATGACCTCCAAGATGTTGTGAGTGTCATGACCTCCAGATGTTGAGTGGCATGACCTCCAGGATGTTGTGAGTGGCATGACCTCCAGGATGTTGTGAGTGACATGACCTCCAGGATGTTGTGAGTGAGATGACCTCCAGGATGTTGTGAGTGGCATGACCTCCAGGATGTTGTGAGTGGCATGACCTCGTTGAGTAGCATGACCTCCAGGATGAGTGTGTGTGTGTACTCAACTAGATGTACTCACCTAGTTGTGGTTGCAGGGGTCGAGACATAGCTCCTGGCCCCTTCCCTTCACTGGCCGCTACTTGGTCACTCTCCATGCGCCATGAGCTTTATCATACCTCTTCTTAAAGCTATGAATGGATCCTGCCGCCCCTATCCCTCTTGTCCTCCAGTGTCGTCATGTCGATTTCCCTTAACCTCTCCTCGTAGGACGCACCCCTTAGCTCCATGACTAGTGTTGTTGCAAACCTTTGCACTTTCTCTAGTTTCTTTAAGTGTGGGTTCCAAACTGGTGCTGCGTGTGCGTGTGTGTGTGTGTGTACTCACCTATTTGTGGTTGCAGGGGTCGATTCACAGTTCCTGGCCCCGCCTCTTCACTGATCGCTACTAGGTCCTCTCTCTCCCTGATCCATGAGCTTTATCAAACCTCAAACCTACTCTTAAAACTATGTATGGTTCCTGCCTCCACTACGTCACTTTCTAGTCTATTCCACTTCCTGACAACTCTATGACTGAAGAAATACTTCCTAACATCTTTTTGACTCATACGAGTCTTCAACTTCCAATTGTGACCCCTAGTTTCTGTGTCCCCTCTTTGGAACATCCTGTCTCTGTCCACCTTATCTATTTCTCGCAGTATTTTATATGTCGATATCATGTCTTCCGTAACCCTCCTGTTCTCTAGTGTCGTCAGGCCGAATTCCCTTAACCTTTCTTCGTAGGCCAATCCCCTTAGCTCTGGGACTAGTCTTGTTACAAACCTTTGCACTTTATCTAATTTCTTGAAATGTTTCGGCCCCGCCGGGAATTAAACCCGGGCCCTCCGTGCGTGAAGCAAGAGCGATAGCCACCATGCCATCGGGGCGTGAGTGTGTGTGTGTGTGTGTGAGTGTGAGTGTGTGTGTGTGTTCTCACCTAATTGTGGTTGCAGGGGTCGAGACTCAGCTCCTGGCCCCGCCTCTTTGCTGTCCGCTACTGGGTCTCTGCTCTCCCTGCTCCATGAGCTTTATCATACCTTATCTTAAAACTATGTATGGTTCCCGCCTCCACTATATCGTTCGCTAGACTATTCCACTTCCTGACTACTCTATGGCTGAAGAAATGCTTCCTAACATCCCTTTGACTCATCTGAGTCTTCAGCTTCCAGTTGTGTCCCCTTGTTTCTGTGTTCCCTCTCTGGAACATCCTGTCACTGTCTACCTTGTCGATTCCCCGCAGTATTTTGTATGTCGTTATCATGTCTCCTCTGACCCTTCTTTCCTCCAGTGTTGTTAGTCCTATTTCCCTCAACCTATCTTCATAGGGCAGTCCCCTGAGTTGTGGAACTAACCTTGTCGCAAACCTTTGCACTTTCTCTAGTTTCTTTACGTGCTTGACCAGGTGTGGGTTCCAGACTGGTGCTGCATATTCTAGTATGGCCCTGACGTACACGGGGTACAGTGTCTTGAACGATTCCTTGTTAAGGTAACGGAACGTTAATGTTAGGTTTGCCAGTCGCCCATATGCTGCCGCAGTTATCTGGTTGATGTGTGCCTCCGAAGACGTGCTTAGCGTTATACTCACCCCAAGGTCTTTCTCCTTTGCCGAGGTTTGTAGCCTTTGTCCGCCTAGCCTGTACTCTGTCAGCGGTCTTCTTTGCCCTTCTCCGATCTTTATGACTTTGCATTTGGTGTGTGTGTGTGAGTGTGTGTGTGTGTGAGTGTGAGTGTGAGTGTGAGTGTGTGTGAGTGTGAGTGTGAGTGTGAGTGTGTGAGCGTGAGTGTGAGTCTCCATGTGCTGATTACATGTGTTCTTGACACCGTGTACAATGTCTGTCTCCACCACTACTTGATCTTGTGCAGTCCACTTACTCAGCATCCTGGAACCTGGAACATGGTTACTCATATGTCCCTCACAACTTCCTAAATGGTTACTCATATGTCTCTCACAACTTCCTAAATGGTTACTCATATGTCCCTCACAACTTCCTTAATGGTTACTCATAGGTCCCTCACAACTTCCTTCACATTTTTATTGTACCATCGAATAGATTAGTTTTGTTTTTGTTCAGTTTAGTTCTACATTTCATAATTGTTCTCCAAGCAGAGTAGCTGAAAATATGTTTTCGATGAAGATCCTGGTGTTATCTTAGGTCCATAGTGTTATCTTAGGTCAATAGTGTTATCTTAGGTCCATAGTGTTATCTTAGGTCCATAATGTTATCTTAGTAACCTGTGGTTACCTTGTAATTGTCTTCTAAGACATACTTGTCTTACAGAGACAGAATTTTAAACAACTTCGCATATTTATGTACACTGAACTTCGAAAATTTATAAGATTTACTCGTTATCTTATATACACACTGGAACAGAGAGAAGAAACAAGCAATTCATTAAACTATCCATCAAAACTGTGCCAGACACTTCCCTCAAAGTGACAATACATAAATAACTGTTGCCAGATGGTGGGGATGATCCCCGGTGTTCTCACTCTAACCAGGTCCACACTTCATTCTATTCAGTCCTTTTGCTGATTTTTTTTAATCCATTCATTCCTGTTTGTTCTGTTATTTAATCTGAAAGTCACAGAGACCATCCTACTTCCTGCTGATTAAAAAAAAACATAAATAATCTGGAGTTATAACAAGAGGTTCGTAAGTTTGGTGACGATCTCGACTTTTTACAATTAGAAATACTCCCTACCAGAATGTTTATATTTGCAGGAATATCACAATTTGAAGTAAGATATCCGTCAAGCGAGTACATAGACAGGATGGCCAGGCATGACAGATACAGTGTGGGGGACAGATGAGTGACAGCCTCAGCTCTCAAGGCTGAAGTAAAGGTAGCATGAATGAAGTTATACCTCAGCTATAATCCTCGTATGCCATTATAGGACACTCAAGGCTGAAGTAAAGGTAGCATGAATGAAGTTATACCTCAGCTATAATCCTCTTATGCCATTGTAGGAAACTGAAGGATATTCGCAAACATCTGAGCTGATACGGATTCCGTAAAATGTTAACCGTTCGTATGTAAAAAAAATGCCATGAAATGTTTTATATGGTAGCATAAGTAAGTTTTTCAATGTAAATAAGAGTCGCATAATTTATAAGGTATCATGTGCGAACCAGATTATTTGAATTATGAATCACTACAACTTTTAAGAAAATTTTAACAACTGAAAATTAAACACCACCTAAACATAGTATTATTTATAGCATAAACATAAGGATTGAAGAAATAACATTGTGTACCACACCACATCTCAGTACATTACAACACAGCATAAATTTTACATTTTAACTGACATTCACACATCACAGAACACTGCAGCATAACACAGTGTCTTAGAGTCGTACCGACCAGTGGGCACCAGCCACCATCTTAATTCTTTTTGCCAAAGGATAGAATATCCCCAGCTGCTGGTATTTATTTTCATCCCATAACGTTTATAGTGTGTGTGTGTGTGTGTGTACTCACCTAATTGTGGTTGCAGGGGTCGAGACTCAGCTCCTGGCCCCGCCTCTTCGCTGTGTATGTGAGTGTGTATGTGTTTGCGGAAATGCTCAAATGAGTGCAAAAATAAGTGTGCGTGTAAGTTAAGTAAGTTAAGTAAGTTAAGTAAGTTCACTTAGGTACATGTACATGTAGAAACAGTTACACAAATTGTCATACATAGTAACGTATATGTAAATTACCCAGGATAATCCAAAAAGGTCAGATAAAGCGACTTATTTCCACTGTTCGCGGCGCTTGTAACTGCTCGTCTTGCAAATACATAAGACAAATAACAAAATAAAAAAATGAAGTTCAACACTTATTACAATTTTCGTGGAGGTGGACAGACATATTAACACACCAGCACTCATCCACACACAATAAAACATTCATAAACACACTTAAGCTGCTTATTAAGTCCAAAAACTTATATTTAATGTAGATGAATCGTATAACAAATAGAACTCCCAAAATTTCATTGAGTGGCCTCACCTTGGTGGGGGAACTGGAGGGTAGCTTGGTCTCGTCTAGCTGGTGTACGGTCGTGGCTGTCTTGGTGGGTGTAATTACTGGACGCAGTTCTCTGTGTGTCACCTCCAGTAATTCCACCCACCTGGACAGTCTCTACCGTAGACCAGCTAGACAAGGCCTCGTTCTCATCCAGCTAGATCACTGGGGGTGGCTGAGCTGACTTCGGGATACATAACCTGGGGAAGGCTGAGACTGGAAGATAATCTAAGGGAAGTGAGGAAGGGGAGACATCCGAGGGCCCACGGTTGGATTCCTGGACACATGGACCTGGGGAAGGCCAGGATACCTTAGGGAAGTGGGAAAAGGAGAATATCTGAAGGCGGACAGATGGACTCCTGGACACATGGACCTGGGAATGACGAGGATACTGGTTGCTGAGACAGACCTTGGGGACGTGAGAAAGGGAGAACATCTGAGGGGACACAGATGGACTCCTGGACACATGGACCTGGGAAAACTTCAATAACACAGTAAATGGATGGGTGGACCTTAAAGACGAACCACTGGCCTCCACGTGGCAAGGTCTGGAAACTCAGAGATAACTCTGAGGCTGACAGTGGTCGTAAATAATAATAATGACAATTTCGATTTCTTATAAACTGACATGTGATTATTTAACATTTTGGGTCGCCTTAAATTTACCTAAATCTAGGAAGCAGATCTTACCAGTATTTTGATAACAGATGATGTGACACGATTTACATTAAAAACAGTAAAAAGGAAAAGTGTTTTGGGATCTAATTTCTTTGTCACTATTTACACACATATTTATACTACCGAGTGAACACTTATCAATTAATGGAATCATTATCAACTCAAATGTTTGGCAGTGTCCTTAAAGTAAACAGAAGGACTTGATTTTCTTTTCTCGAGGTTCAGTGTTCACATATCTGTGCTCTCTTCTATGTTTCTAATCATTGTTAATTTTTCTAGTGTTTCTTTTCCACTTGTCATGGTGAAGTCACGTATGTCTTAGAAAGCAACTACAAGGTGACCACAGCTTGATTGGAGGTAGTAGGCCTAAGATAACACTATGATTGTCATCGAAGATAACAAAAAATTGATGGTTTAAGAAAATTGTGAAAGACAAGGAAGCTGGTTGGAACACTTTCTTGACTTTGTATTCACATGCAATGTCGATCTGGTAAAGAACGTGTACCGTACACGTTGATATGATATAGAACATTTATAAATAATTTGATCAGAAAGAGAAAATGTACTGAACATTTTGATTTAGAATAGAACACTCATTGCACATTCACACTCTTTTGTTTCCTTTCCTTTTATGTAAAGGAACTATACATGCTCTCTGCCAATCCTTAGGTACCTTTCCCTCTTTCATACATTTATTAAACAAAAATGCCAACCACTCCAACACTATATCTCCCCCTGTTTTTAACATTTCTGTCATAATCCCGTCAGTTCCAGCTGCTTTACCCCCTTTCATTCTATGTAATGCCTCATGCACCTTCTCCACACTCACATCCTGCTCTTCTTCACTCCTAAAAGATGCTCTCTGAGATTTTCACTAAGTAACCTCTTCCTGCTGGGTGAGTTTTCTGTGTCCCATCCTATAATTCCATCCACCTGGACAGACTCTACAGTAGACCAGCCAGACAAGACCAAGTTTCCATCTAGCAAGGTCACTGGGGAGGGGCCAAAAACACTAACCTTATGGAAGTGGGGAACCACTGACTCGGAGAAGGCAACAAAATTCAGAACCTGGGAAAGTGAGGAAGGAAGCTCATCTGAGGGGAAATGGGGAGTGTGGAGGGGCTGACACCCAGCGGCCGACGGATTGAGACCTGGAAACATAAACCAAAAGAAGGTAACCAGTGAGAAGGCAAAAGATAGAAAGGACAGCATTGGGAAAGTGGGAAACGGAGAATACCAGAGGGGACACAGGTGAACTCCTGGACACATGGACCTGAAAGAAGCCACAAGATGGTAGAGTGGGTGGCGGACCCTTAAGACTAACCAATGGCCTCCACGTGGCAGGGTTTGGTACCTCATAGATAACTCTGAGGCTGACAATGGTCGCAAACTTTTTATTTCAAGAATATCTCCTATAATTTTCATTTTCATTTTATATCTGCAGGCCTCTCTAACAGCAGCCAATGTGTGGTTGTATATTTGAATGAGAGATGATCTAACCTGTCCAAGCACACACACACACATACATACACATAACTGCTGCAGCATATGGGCGCCTAGCAAACCTAAGAACAGCATTCCGACATCTTAATAAAGAATCGTTCAGGACCCTGTACACTGTGTACGTTAGGCCCATACTAGAGTATGCAGCACCAGTTTGGAACCCACATCTAGCCAAGCACGTAAAGAAGCTAGAGAAAGTGCAAAGGTTTGCAACAAGACTAGTCCCGGAGCTAAGGGGTATGTCCTATGAGGAGAGGTTAAGGGAAATCGACCTGACGACATTGGAGGACAGGAGAGATAGGGGGGACATGATAAAGACATATAAGATACTGAGAGGAATTGACAAGGTGGACAGAGACAGAATGTTCCAGAGATGAGACATAGCAACAAGGGGACACAGTTGGAAGTTGAAGACTCAGATGAATCACAGGGATGTTAGGAAGTATTTCTTCAGTCACAGAGTGGTCGGGAAGTGGAATAGTTTGGGAAGCGATGTAGTGGAGGCAGGTTCCATACATAGCTTTAAAAAGATGTATGATAAAGCTCATGGAGCAAGGAGAGTGACCCAGTAGCGGCCAGTGAAGAGGTGGGGCCAGGAGCTATGACTCGACCCCTGCAACCACAACAACTAGGTGAGTACATGCACACACACACACACACACACACACACACACTGTACGTGAACGTGTACTGTGTACGTTAAACCCATACTGGAGTATGCAGCACCAGTTTGGAACCCACACCTAGCCAAGCACATAAAGAAACTAGAGAAAGTGCAAAGGTTTGCAACAAGACTAGTCCCGGACCTAAGGGTATGTCTTACGAGGAGAGGTTAAGGGAAATCGACCTGACGACACTGGAGAACAGGAGAGATAGGGGGGACATGATAACGACATATAGAATACTGAGAGGAATTGACAAGGTGGACAGAGACAGAATGTTCCAGAGATGGGACACAGCAACAAGTTGGAAGTTGAAGACTCAGATGAATCACAGGGATGTTAGGAAGTATTTCTTCAGTCACAGAGTGGTCAAGAAGTGGAATAGCTTGGGAAGTGATGTAGTGGAGGCAGGATCCATACATAGCTTCAAGAAGAGGTATGATAACGCTGATGGTGAAGGGAGAGTGACCAAGTAGCGTCTAGTGAAGAGGCGGGGCCAGGAGTTATGTCTCGACCACTGCAACCACAACTAGGTGAGTACAACTAGATGAGTGCACACACACACACACACACACACACACACACACACACACACACACACACACATGCACACACACACACACACACACACACACACACACACACAGGGACATGCCGGCATACAGGAAGGTGTATCTCTACCGCGACATAACACGAGAAGAGAGGCAGAATGTGAAAGAGAGGGTACAAAGACGAAAGGAGGAAAGAGAGGTGAAGATGGAGATGGACACAACCTCCCTCACAACTATCTACAGAAACCCCCCAACCAGGACAACCCCAATGCAACCAAACATTCCAACCCAAAACACACATGCCATACCCAATACCCCCACCCACCTCATTACAAAGTCCACCTTCACAGCAACCACCCATAGTTCCTCATTAGGTCTCCCACTTTCCCAACTCCAGCGTTCCTCCAAGACCACAGTTTTAGACAAGAAGAAAATTAGACACATGTGCGACATCTGGGTATCTTTATTGTAGACGTTTCGACATCCAGTGGCTTTGTCAATACAAATTCAAGGACATAATTTGAAGACAGAAGAACAATAGTGTTGCTAATGAGGAGAATTAAGTCGGTCGAGGATCAGGCAGGACTACAAAGAGACCTGAACAGTCTACAAACCTGGTCCAGCAACTGGCTCCTTGAACTTAACCCTACCAAATGTAAAGTCATGAAGATCGGTGAAGGGCAAAGAAGACCGCGGACAGAGTATAGTCTAGGTGGCCAAAGACTGCAAACCTCACTTAAAGAAAAAAATCTTGGGGTGAGTATAATACCGAGCACATCTCCTGAGGCACACATCAATCAGATAACTGCTGCAGCATACGGGCGTCTGGCAAACCTAAGAATAGCGTCCCGATATTTCAGTAAGGAATTGTTGAAGACTTTGTATGCCATATACGTCAGGCCCATACTGGAGTATGCAGCACCAGTTTGGAACCCACACCTGGTCAAGCACGTCAAGAAATTAGAGAAAGTTCAAAGGTTTGCAACAAGACTAGTCCCAGAGCTAAGGGGATTGTCCTACGAAGAAAGGTTAAGGGAAATCGGCCTGACGACACTGGAGGACAGGAGCGTTAGGGGACACATAATGACGACATAAAATACTGCAAGGAATTGACAAGGTGGACAAAGACAAGATGTTCCAAAGATGGGACACAAACAATGGGCCACAATTGGAAGTTGAAGTATTTCTTCATTCATAGAGTTGTCAGGAAGTGGAATAGCTAAGACAGTGACGTAGTGGAGGCAGGAACCATACATAGTTTTAAGACGGTGTGATGAAGCTTATGGAGCAGTGAGGAGGCGGGGCCAGGAGCTATGACTCGTCCCCTGCAACAACAAATAGGTGAGTAGACACACACACACATGCACGCAAAGACACACATACACACTCAAAAACACACAAACACACACACACACAGCTCATGGTGCAGGAAGAGTGCCCCAGTAGCGGCCAGTGAAGAGGCGGAGCCAGGAGCTATGACTCGACCCATGCAACCACAGCCAGGTGAGTACACACACACACACTCGCGCGCACGCACACACACACACACGCACACACAAACACACACACACACGCGACAGTACGAAAAAGACATAGCATCGAAAGTCAAGTCTGACCCGAAACTGCTGTATAGTCACATTAGGAGGAAGACAACAGTCAAAGACCAGGTGATCAGGCTGAGGGAAGAAGGTGGGGAACTCACAAGAAACCATCAAGAGGTATGTGAGGAGCTCAACATGAGATTTAAGGAGGTATTTACAGTTTAGACAGGAAGGACTCTGGGAAGGAAGAACAGAGGGGGACACCAACAAGGAATAAACCAAAAGGTGTTGGAGGACATACATAAAACTTAGGAGGAGGTAAAGAAGCTGCTCAGTGACCTTGATACCTCAAAGACGATGGGACCGACAACATCTCCCCGTAGGTCCTTACAGAGGGAGCAGAGACGCTGTATGTATCACTAACCACAATCTTCAACACATCCCTTGAAACTGGGCAACTACCTGAGGTATGGAAGACGGCGAAAGTAGTTTCCATTTTTAAGAAAGGAGACATAAACCAGGCACTAAACTACAGACCAGTGTTACTGACGTGTATAGTATGCAAAGTCATGGAGAAGATTATCAGGAGAGTGGCTGAGCACTTGGAATGAAACAAGATTATAAACGACAACCAGCACGGATTCATGGAAGGCAAATCCTGCGTCACAAACCTTCTGGAGTTTTATGACAAAGTAACAGAAGTAAGACACGAGAGAGAGGGATGGGTTGATTGCATTTTCTTGGACTGCAAGGAGGCTTTCGACACAGTTCCTCAAAAGAGATTAGTGCAGAAGCTTTAGGATCAGGCTCGTATAACAGTAACGGCACTGCAATGGATCAAAGAATACCTGACATGGAGGCAACAACGAGTCATGGTACGTGATGAGGTGTCACAGTGGCGCCTGTGACGAGCGGGGTCCCACAGGGGTCAGTCCAAGGACCAGTGCTATTCTTGGCATATGTGAATAGCATGACGGGATAGACTCAGAAGTGTCCCTGTTCGCAGATGATGTGAAATTAATGAGGAGAATTAAATCAGATGAGGATCAGGCAGGACTTCAAATAGACCTGGACAGGTTGGACACCTGGTCCAGCAACTGGCTTCTCGAATTTAACCCGCCAAATGCAAAGTCATGAAGATCGGGGAAGGGCAAAGAAGACCGCAGACAGAGTATAGGCTAGGTAGCCAAGGACTGCAAACCTTCTCAAGGAGAAAGATCTAGGGATGAGTATAACACCGAGCACGTCTCCGGAAGCACACATCAACCACATAACTGGTACAGCATATGGGCGACTGGCAAACCTGAGAATAGAGTTCCAATACCTTAGTTAGGAATCGTTCAAGACACTGTACACCGTGTACGTCAGGCCCATACTGGAATATGCAGCACCAGTTTGGAACCCACACCTGGTCAAGCACGTCAAGAAGTTAGAGAAAGTGCAAAGGTTTAGTTCCAGAGCTAAGGGTAATGTCCAACGAAGAAAGGCTAAGGGAAATCGGCCTGACTTCACTGGAGGATAGGAGGGTTAGGGGAGACATGATAACGACATACAAGATACTGAGTGGAATAGACAAGATGGACAGAGACAGGATGTTCCAGAGAGGGGTCACAGAAACAAGGGGTCACAATTGGACTCAGATGAGTCAAATGGATGTTAGGAAGTATTTCTTCAGCCATAGAGTAGTCAGGAAGTGGAATAGTCTAGCAAGTGATATAGTGGAGTCAGGAACCATACATAGCTTTAAGACGAGGTATGATAAAGCTCATGGAGCAGGGAGAGATAGAACCCAGTAGCGATCAGTGAAGAGGTGGGGCCAGGAGCTGGGTCTCGACCCATGCAACCACAATTAGATGAGTATAATTAGGTGAGTTCTCACACACACACACACACACACACACACACACACACACACACACACACAGGTACTGAGTGTGCCACTTACCATAATATTCAACACATCCCTTGAAACTGGGCAGCTACCTGAGGTATGGAAGAAGGCCAACGTAGTCCCCATTTTTAAAAAAGGAGACAGAAAAGAGGCACTAAACTATAGACCAGTGTCACTTACATGTATAGTGTGCAAAGTCCTGGAGAAAATCATCAGGAAAAGAATGGTGGAACACCTTGAGCGGAACAGGATAATAAACACCAGACAGCACGGATTCCGGGAAGGCAAATCCTGTGTAACAAACCTCCTAGAGTTCTATGATAAAGTAACAGAGGTAAGGCAGGAGAGAGAAGGGTGGGTTGATTGCATTTTCCTGGACTGCAGGAAGGCCTTCGACACAGTTCCTCACATGAGATTAGTAAAGAAGTTGGAAGAACAAGCAGGTATAACAGGAAGGGCACTGGAATGGATCAGGGAATACCTCAAAGGGAGGCAACAACGAGTCATGGTGCGTGGTGAGGTATCACAGTGGGCGCCTGTGACGAGCGGTGTACCGCAGGGGTCAGTCCTAGGACCAGTGTTATTCCTGGTATATGTAAATGACATGAGGGACGGGATAGACTCAGAAGTGTCTCTATTCGCGGATGATGTGAAAATAATGAGGAGAATCACATCGGAAGAGGACCAGGCAGGGCTGCAAACAGACCTGGACAAGCTCGACATCTGGTCTAGCAGTTGGCTTCTCGAATTCAATCCCTCCAAATGCAAAGTCATGAGGATCGGAGAAGGGCAAAGAAGACCGCTGACAGAGTACAAGCTAGGCGGACAAAGGCTACAAACCTCGGCAAAGGAGAAAGACCTTGGAGTGAGTATAACGCCAAGCACGTCTCCGGAGGCACACATCAACCAGATAACTGCGGCAGCATATGGGCGTCTGGCAAACCTTAGATTAGCGTTCCGTTACCTTAACAAGGAATCGTTCAAGACACTGTATACAGTATACGTCAGGCCCATACTAGAATATGCAGCACCAGTCTGGAACCCACACCTGGTCAAGCACGTAAGGAAACTAGAGAAAGTGCAAAGGTTTGTGACAAGGTTAGTTCCACAACTCAGGGGTCTGTCTTATGAAGAAAGATTGAGGGAAATATGACTAACAACACTGGAGGAAAGAAGGGTCAGAGGAGACATGATAACGACATACAAAATACTGCGGGGAATTGACAAGGTAGATAGTGACAGGTTGTTTCAGAGAGGGAACACAGAAACAAGGGGACACAACTGGAAGCTGAAGACTCAGATGATTCAAAGGGATGTCAGGAAACATTTCTTCAGCCACAGAGTAGTCAGGAAGTGGAATGGACTAGAGAAAGATATAGTGGAGGCAGGAACCATACATAGTTTTAAGACAAGGTATGATAAAGCTCATGGAGCAGGGAGAGCATAGACCCAGTAGCAGACAGCGAAGAGGCGGGGCCAGGAGCTGAGTCTCGACCCCTGCAACCACAATTAGGTGAGTACAATTAGGTGAGTACACACACAAACACATACTCACACTCACGAATACACACACACACACAAACACACACACACACACACACAGGAGGAATAGGGAAGACATGATAACGACATACAAAAAAACTGATAGGAATAGATAAGGTGGACAGAGACAGGATGTTCCAGAGAGGGGACACAGAAACAAGGGGTCACAATTTGAAGTTGAAGACTCAGATGAGTCAAAGAGATGTTAGGAAGTACTTTTTCATTCATAGAGTTGTCAGGAAGTGGAATAGTCTGGCATGTGATGTAGTGGAGGCAGGAACCATACATAGTTTTAAGATGAGGTATGATAAAGTTCATTGAGCCCAGGGAGAAAGAGGACCTAGTAGCGACCAGTGAAGAGGAGGGGCCAGGTGCTGAGTTTCGACCCTACAACCACAATTAGGTGAGTACAATTAGGTGAATATATACACACACACACACACACAACACACACACACACACACACACACACACACACACACACACACACACACACACACACACACACACACACACACATACATACAACAGGCCTAGTGTCTAATCGACATGTGCCTAGGACAAAATGGTAACTAACACACACACACACACACACACACACACAAACATCCCCGATGGGAATTTGAGGAAATGAATGGAATAGACGAAATGTGCGAAAGGAACTACATAGTAAGTACAATTAATTCTGGGGGAGATAAGGCAGTCATTGCAGTGATGTACAACAACGGTGGACACACTAGCTGAGATGGCCAGAAGAGCTCACACGGGTAGAGAAATCTACTAATTATGGTTAATTTCAATCACAATCAGATTGATTGGGAAAACCTGGAGCCACATGAAGAGCCAAGATGGTGGATGTGGTAATGGAAAACCTTATGCTTCAACATATTAAGGACACAACCAGAGAGAGAGAGGAGAGGATGAACCAGCAAGACTGGACCTCGTATTCACCCTGCATAGCTCGGACATCGAAGACATCACATATGAAAGGCCCCAGAGCTAGTGATCATGTGGTTCCGAGTTTTGAATACATAGTAGAGTTACAAGTGGAGAGGGTAACAGTAGTAAGATGGGAAAATTCAAACTACAAAAGGAACGACTGCACAGGCATGAGGAACTTTCTGAAAGAGGTTGTTCAGTGGGGAAAAAAATTGGTAGGAAAATCAGTAAACGAAATGATGGACTACGTGACAACAAAATGCAATGAGAGAGAGGAGAGGTTTGTTCCCAAGGGCAACATAAATATTAGGAAGACCAGAACGAGCCCTTGGTTCACCCAAAGGTGTAGCGAGGCAAAAACTAAGTGCGCTAGAGAATGGAAAAAGTACAGAAGACAAGGGACCCAGGAAAATAATGAGATTAGTCAAAGAGCCAGAAACGAGTATGCGCAGTTAAGAAGGGAGGTCCAGCGGCAGGTGAAGAAGCTGTTAAGTAAACTTGATACCTCAAAGGCGGTGGAACCGGACAATATCTCTCCGTGGGTCCTTAGAGAGGGAGCAGAGACGCTGTGTGTGCCACTAACTAACAATTTTCAATACATTCATTGAATCTGGACAACTACCTGAGCTATGGAAGATGGCAAATGTAGTCCCCATTTTTAAGAAAGGAGACAGACACGAGGCACTAAACTACAGACCAGTGTCACTGATGTGTATAGTATGCACAGTCATGGAGAAGATTATCAGGAGGAGAGTGGTTAAGCAACTAGAATGGAACAAGCTTATAAACGACAACCAGCACGGATTCAAGGAAGGAAAGTCCTGTGTCACTACATAGTCAATTATTTACTTTTCCTTGTAGTACTGTAACTCTTCAGATATATGCTTATGACACGTTTTTCTGTCTACAGTATTTATGGAACACCGATTTTTAACTCTTTTAGAACGTTCTTGGAGCACTGTGTTGCTGTTACGCATGTGTTGTAGGCGTATACTCCTCACACTGATAACAACAGTTATCTCTTGAGAAACTAAGGCTTCTCCTAAGAGGTTTCTGCAGTAGCTTAAGGAAGAATGAAAAATATTTTTCACGCACACTCATCGGGTACACATTGCAAACTTAATTACACAGTTTCTCCTGTGTATATACTATGAGGGGGTACACAGAGAACAAGGGCGAGCGTTAATTAGCAATACAGCTCGTTAAACAATGTTATGGACCATTCTTTCTGTATGTTACACACGCTATGCGCACGCATTATATTGCATGTCATATGAAGCAGGAGGAAGCATTGCTAGCCACAGTGATTAATCGATCATTCTATAACTGATCTGGTTATTCAAGTTATTTCAGACCATCACACCACCAGACACTCTCTCACCTCTATGGTAAATCACCATGTTGGTGATTTTTCACTGCAGGAGCTGAGAGTCTTCACATAATTCTGGGCTATAGAATTCTCAAATGCCAAGGGTATCGATGACTGGACAGACAACTTTCTTAATAAATTACATAGACTATACAACAGACATTGTCCTATAAAAATGAAACAGATTACGAATAAACGGCTAGGCTGCCCATGGCTAACTAACAGCTTACTAAAATCCATTAACAAGAAACATCAATATGAGAAGCAATATAGACGGGGACTCATACATAAGGAGTTTGTTAAACACTATTCATCAGTTCTCACCAAACTAATAAAAAAAAGCCAAACAATTGTACTACTCCAGCAGATTCACTGAAACAAGAGGAGATATAAAAAAGACCTGGAAAACACTCTCACAGATTATGGGCACCCACAAACTGAAAAAACTAGGGACATTATCCTAACCAAACCAAACGAAACACCACTACAGCCTATTGATACAGCAAACAAGATAAATGACTTCTTCTCAACCATAGGATCAAATCTTGCCAGTAAAATCCCAGATACCAATGCCCGAGCAAGTGATTACCTAGATGGGAATTTCCCATCCTCCTTATATCTTGCACCTACTGAACCCACTGAAGTCACCATGATAATCAAGTCACTTAAAAATAAATCAGGGCATCTGTCCCAAGTTCCACCCTTAATATACAAACGAGCCGCTCATGTCCTTTCATATCCTATTTCATTACTTTTTAACAAATCATTAGAAACTAGCACTTTCCCAACACTACTCAAAACAGCAAGGGTTACACCAATACACAAAGGTGGTGACCCCACAGACGTAAACAACTATAGGCCTATATCAAATCTACCATTGCTATCCAAAATCTTCGAGAAACTTGTACACAAGAGATTATACTCGTTTATAACGACACAAAGCATACTCAACCCCTGCCAATTTTGCTTCAGGAAAATAAAAGCACTAACGATGCAATAGTAAAAATGATAGACCTACTTTACACAGCACTCGAAAATAAGGAATATCCATTAGGACTTTTTATTGACCTAAGGAAAGCTTTCGACACAGTAAACCACGGCATCCTACTCCACAAACTTGACCACTATGGAATAAGAGGTCATGCACTAGCATACTTCAAATCCTACCTCACTAATAGGTATCAGTATGTCACTATTAAAGACACATCCTCCACGACACTACCACTAGACACCGGAGTACCGCAGGGAAGTGTCCTTGGTCCCCTGCTCTTCCTCTTATACATCAATGATCTTCCTAATGTATCACAACACCTGAAACCAATACTCTTTGCTGACGACACAACTTATGTCATCTCCCACACAAACCTTGCCACGCTTAATACAATTGTTAACGACGAATTAATTAAAATATCAACATGGATGACAGCCAATAAACTTACACTCAACACTGATAAGACCTTCTATAAATTTTGTTTGGCAACAGAGCAGATGATCCACAATTAAACATTAATATCAACACTACACCTATTGCTAAACATAATGAGGGCAAGTTCCTGGGCCTCCACCTTGACAGCAGCCTGAAATTCAGCACCCATATCCAACACATAACAAAGAAAGTGTCCAAAACTGTGGGGATCCTCTCTAAGATACGGTATTATGTACCACAATCAGCCCTACTCACACTATACTACTCACTCATCTATCCCTACCTCACATATGCCATTTGTGCATGGGGATCAACAGCAATTACCCACCTAAAGCCAATAATAACCCAACAGAAAGCCGCAGTAAGAATTATCACGCAATCCAACGCTAGGCAACACACACCCCCACTCTTCAAAGACCTAAACCTACTCACTGTTCAGAACATCCATACTTACTACTCTGCTATCTACATTTATAGAACCATTAATTCCAACTTTAACCCTGAGCTAAAACACTTTTTTGACAGTTGCGACAGGACCCATAGACATAATACCAGACATAAACATCTCTTTGACATTCCCCGTGTCCGACTAAATCTATACAAAAATTCAATGCGCATAAAAGGGCCTAAAATCTGGAACTCCCTGCCTGAAAACTCTAGAACTGCAGACAAAACCTCCATTTTCAAAAGCACCGTTAAAAAACATCTTATCTCACTTACGCACCCAACCGATAGCTAACCACATGAAAACTACTTTATCTTGCACATATCCACAGCAAAATACACTTATTGATATCTGTGATTCCCCTTAATTTGCACAGAACTTACCAAAATTCTAATACAACTGTTGCTTCATAATTCTTAAGCTAGTCATAAGTTTGCCTAAACACTCCAATATAGAAACTGTAATATGCCAATACATCACCTTTACCATTAATATATAAACTAACTGTTAATTTCTTAAATGTTTAAATTCCAGTACCTCAATTTTGTAAACCTAGTTAATCACTACAATTACCTCACCTTACTATCTGTATAATCATTGTGTCACTACAGAGTAAGACCTATCATAAGACTGCCTGAAAAGCCTAGGCATACCTAGGCATATTATTGGCCATCTTGTAATATCTACTTCATAAAATGCATAATTATAAGTACACCCCACTTTGTATATTACCAGAAATAAAGAATTTGAATTTGAATTTGAATTTGAATTTGACTGTTAACGCTGTTTACAGCTGGGTTTAAATTGTACTTATCTGCATATAGTACACCAATGATCTGGTGTTGGAAATAAAAGTCCCATTGTTTATGCATTATTTCCTCACCTTGACTGGACTGAGCTGACGTATAACACAACCTGCTACTACACATCCATGGAAAGTGCTTCACTTTGTCATATACCACAAAGAACACAACCATCTGCTGCACTTTTTAAAAACACAGAAACACTTATAATTTGGTGATTTGTTTTTATATTCGGGGGTTAATGATCCTCAGGAGAACACCTGTAATGTTATCCCAACACTCCAAGAACTGGACATCCTCCCGTGAGATATTTTGGCCGCATCTTGACCTTGTCTATGACGCGCTTGTGATTAAGGAAATTCAAATTGAAATTTACTCGATTGTGTTACTGCCTTGAAATTTATTGTAGTGTGTGTATGAGTAATAGTAGTTACCAGTTGTCAAAGGCACTTGTCGATAGACACTTGGCCTGTTTTGTATGTACGTGTGAGCGTACGTGTGTGTGTGCGTGTGTGTATGTTTGTGTGTGTGGACGGCACTTACAAGAAGTTAGCACACTGGCCTGTGAGTTTAAAGACTCGCCGACCAGAGGTTCGAGTCTTACCCGTGATTTGATCCACTCTCTTGTTACCGGATCTCTCTGTTGCTTGCTTGCATTATCTATCTTTCTCTCTCTCTCTCTCTCTTGCTTGTGCGTGTATGTGTGTGTGTATAAAAAATTATAATTTTCAGATTAGTAATTTAGATTGAGAGTTTTATTATGCGCCTCATACCCATCCATTGGGTGGCACTCGATAAAGATTATAGACCAGCAATAATAAATAAAAACATTAATAATATTTACCTGTTATTATATTTACGTTATGAAGAAAAAATGATATTATATTTAGAATCAGAGTCCATATATTAGTGAATTAGGTAGGCATCTGTTATGAAAATTAAGAAATTTATGTTTAAATCTACGGCGTTGACAACCCAGGGTTGAGTATCTTCCATCAACACTGAGAACACTGTGCTACCAGTGATGTGTTTACCACTGTTATTGTCACTATCAGCACCAATGAGAGCACTGTGCGACCAGTGACGTGATTACCACTGTTATTGTCACTGTCAGCACCACTGAGAGCACTGTGCTACTAGTGATTTATTTACCACTGCTATTGTCACTGTCAGCACCACTGACAGCACTGTGCTATTAGTGATGTATTTACCACTGTTATTGTCACTGTCAGCACCACTGACAGCACTGTGCTACTACTGCTGTTTCTACCCTTGTTACTACCCCCTCAACCACTGCTCTTATTTTTCATTTCAAACATCCGCGGGGAATGACTCACTCACTCATCCAGAAGAAGCACTCATTCTCTTATCCATAAATATCGAGCATTATCAGTGTTACCACAATTTTTTTTTGTTTCTCTCTCTCTCTCTCTCTCTCTCTCTCTCTCTCTCTCTCTCTCTCTCTCTCTCTCTCTCTCTCTCTCTCTCTCTCTCTCTCATATTCCCTTACATAAAAAAATCACTTATAATCTCAAGCGATTGGTTTTCTAAATTTGACACTAAATTATTCTTGACTACACGTCCAGGTCCAAGGTTTTAATTTCCAGGTCTCAAGTCTGAAAATCCAAGTCACAGTTAATTGGTCTCAGGCCTCAGTGTTACCAAATGCAAGAATTATTATTATTGTTATTATTATCAAGGGGAAGCGCTAAACTCGTAGGATTATACAGCGCCTGAGAGGACCAAATGCAAGAAGTTTGTCAACGTGAACTCAGAGTTGTGCTCGACGTCGACACAAATTCCACTGTCCATAATGTTGAAGGAAGGTCGCTGGTGCAAAAAAAAGATTTTATTGTGAAAACGTTCCGCTCTTTAAAGGTTTTTATAAAATCAATGCAATGGATGGACGCCCAGACCACTGAAAACTTCTCTGGCCTTAACCCATGTTTGACAAACTCCATGATTTAATCTTTACGATTATTCACATGTATCAGTAACCCACTTCACCTATAGTTCTCACTCCGCGTATATATTCCTCAGATTTGGTCTCCACGTGAGAGATTGTCCATCTCAAGTTTCCTTCATGCCTCTGTGTCCTTGTGTAACAAAGCATTTTATAATTCTTATATCCAAAGTACGATTAACTAAGGAGAAAAGTTGAAATTCGAAAGGGAAAGTGACACGTAGATATAGTGTTTACATTAAACAAAGTGAGCAACAAAAGTCGCAGTACCGTGGCTGGAATAAATCACAAACAATCCAAACATAGTAGAGAGAACTGTGGATAACGTCTCTTTATGTATTGAATATTTATCTCTGCTTGATAAAGATTTAGAACAAACTGAAATGTCGAATGAAGTTTTCTCTTCTAAACAGAAGTTCGTAGTGAAAACCAGAAAGATATAAACAACCATAACGCTATACACAGTAACACCAGACACACACAACACACTGCTACGCAGAGTAACAGAAGATATACATAATATGCATATATATATTCATAGAATTATGGAAAAAAACCCACGGTTAGAAATAATTAAATATGAAACATAAATAGTAGAATCAAATTTACAATGAGTGGCCTCTCCATGGTAGTCTGGCCAGACGAGTACTTCTTGTCTGGCTGGCCTACGTTTCGAGCGAGTCCAGGAAGTTGTAATTATAGGGCACAGATTTTTGTGTGTCCTCCCCTACAATTATACCTTTCTGTATATACTGATATTAAACACTTGTGTTCTAATATCATATATGGACAGTGCTCCTTGATTGGCCGCTCTTGAAAAGTTAAGTTCCTCACTTGAGGAAATGCTGTGTTTGGGGTTCACAGCTCTCAACGTCCCCCTCAAACTTTCTTTCTTCGTTTAGAGAAACATTGTTATAGCCGAGAGATGCTATGGCTTGTATAGCATATTACAATTTTTTTTTTAAATTATGATAAATAAAAAAAATT
The DNA here is from genome assembly GCA_009830355.1 of Cherax destructor. Lineage (NCBI taxonomy): Eukaryota > Metazoa > Arthropoda > Malacostraca > Decapoda > Parastacidae > Cherax > Cherax destructor. Next base: position 20,859 of record WNWK01030686.1, read on the forward strand.
ATATATACATTTTTTATTTATCCACTGAAACATCAGTTATTCACGACTAGTATCGGAATTAACTTATAAACTAGCAATAGAGTAAGAGAGTTACTTTGTTTATAGTTTTTTATATTTATTTTCTTGATTTTTCAGAGACGAAGAAATAAGAGCTCATCTGTCTGTGTTTCATTGGTATCTTGTGTTCCAACATCCTTCGTGGAAATTGACGCCAGGTCTTTACTGTGTCAAAAAGGTCACTCTCTTGACGAAGACTTTTCCATTCCTGTATGTCTTTTTTTGAGAAACAATTGTCTAATTTATTAGGATATGAGATTATGATAGCTAAATATTATCTTTTCTCGGTGGAGTTGTTTTATAATAGATTTTTGCTTGACTTAGTGTAAACATTCTTGGACGTATTAGACAGGATGCACCGCTGACCTGACCTGTTGGTTTATAGTAGAAAATTCTTGCTCTAAATGGCTTGGGTAGCAAATACCTGAATATCTTAGGGGTAGACTAGACACCTTTCTTTTCTTAACTTATTTAGAGTGATTGTTGAAATATTTGAGTGAGCTGGCTCTTATTATCATGCTACAGCTCCTTGTCTTTCCCACTGATATTCGTTGTTCTTCCTCAAGAATATATGCCCTTTGCTTCTTTGCTTGTTCTTTCTTTGTTACCATTATCCGGTGAAAGTTTTTTTTTCCAAAACTCTTCCTGTTTTACCAATTCCATAAACTAGTGAACAGAAGTGATTTTTTTCTTATCTTTAACTTTCAGGTGTTTGTCTACAACAAGCATTACTTTGTAAGCAGAGACAAGCAGGTCTGACATATATGACGTTGTGAGTGTTTTGATTTCGCGTTTCAGTTTCAATATATTCATATTAATCGGAAATGCATGAATATATTTCAAATATATTAATATAAAATATATTCAATAAATATTATACTTGATCTTCTCTTCTTCTTACAACAAACCGACCGTATCCCACCGAGGTAAGGTGGCCAAAAAAGAAAAACAAAATTTTCTCTACAAAACTTTAGTAATGAATACAGGAGAAGGGGTTACTAGCCCCTTGCTTCTGGCATTTTAGTCGCTTCTTACGACACGCATGACTTACATAGGAAGAATTCTGCTTCACTTTTCCATGGAGATAAGAGGAAATAAACAAGAACAAGAACTAGTAAGAAAACAGAAGAAAACCCAGAGGGGTGTGTATATATATGCTTGTATATGCATGTGTAATGTGACATAAGTGTAAGTAGAAATAGCAAGACGTACCTGAAATTTTGCATGTTTATGAGACAGAAAAAACACCAGCAATCCTACCATCATGTAAAATAATTACAGGATTTTGTTTTAAACTCACTTGGCAGGACAGTAGTTCCTCTCTGGGTGGTTGCTGTCTACCAGCTTAATACCACAGGATGGTAGTGCCTCCCTGGGTGGTTGCTGTCTACCAACTTACTACCACGGGACTGTAGTACCTCCCTGGGTGGCTGCTGTGTACAAACTTACTACCACAGGACGTTAGCACCTCCCTGGGTGGCTGCTGTCTACCAACTTACTACTACAAAAAGGTAGTACCTCCCTGAGTGGTTGCTGTCTACCAACGTACTACCACAGGACGGTAGTACCTCCCTGGGTGGTTGCTCTTTACCAAAATACTACCAAAGCATGGTAGTACCTCCCTGGGTGGTTGCTGTCTACAAACTTACTACCACAGGACTGTAGTACCTCCCTGGGTGGCTGCTGTCTTCCAACTTACTACCTATTGCGACCCCAGAATGGGCCACAATGTATATACATGTTTATATGATTTATGATGTATATTTTCCTTTTCTTATAATTTTATATTGCTGATATTTTCGATAGTAGCTAAATCGTTAATATCTTGCTTTATATTATTATTTGACTTAGCTATTTTCGTAGGTAGGATGTAACATTACATATTGTGCTCAAGTGTGTTGTAGCTGCCCTGGAGTTGGCAAACTACCCCTTACGACACTTTGCTTGTTATACTGCCGGCTTCTTGCTGGGTAGTCAGTCGGTGGTGTGTCCACACCTGAGGTGGGAGACTGCTTCTCCTTCTTCCTTCTCTCTGCGCTACTGACCATCGTTGAGTCAACACCTCGCTCCTGTCTCTGATTGTTTTCTCGTCATTTAGACTCTGTGTGGTAGAGTATGTATTCGGTTGTGAGACGAAACATACTTCTCAGGACTCTGTGTAACTCTGTTCACAGAGGATAGACTAGACAGTGATTTTCGACGTTTTACTGGGTTGTGTGTCACACTGACACTCTGAGATAACTCAGATCTGTAGCTATAGCTCTTGACCTAATTCGATAAGGCATCTGTGCACCGTCACAGTCGGGGATTTTTATGCTGAACCTAGATTCAGTATTAAGGGAGTTTTGTGACTATTTTGGAGGATCTGCTGATGGTCCCCAGTTACGGTCGATTTT